>BRZM01000782.1:5303-27747 GCA_033238685.1 Lates japonicus
GAATCAACCAGGAGAGAGTTCAGGTCAGCGACGCTTTCAAACACATTCAGACCCAGGATCAGGTGGATTCCAGAATATAAACCAGTTTTTAAGATCAACATTTTCCTAAAATTTTGGCTAAATCGAATACAGAATCGAATAAAACACAAGAATACCGCAGTCCAGAGAAAATTAATTTAGACATTTCAGGCTAGAATCCAGAATCAGGCTGATTGCAAACCCTCAAGGCCTCAGTTCAAGAGACTATAATCCAGACTGGAATCCTGAGTCCAGAACATTTCTCAGGATTTCTGACAGTCAGGCTGAAAATTCAAGGAGAAGATCCAAACCCAGACAGTTCTGGGTTCCATTCAAGACTCAGGGATTTGATTTGAATTCAGACTTGATCAGCGACTCTTAGATTCCAGGCCAGATTCTGAAGATAAGTTACCCTGGGTCTATAGATTGGACAGACAGAGACCACACGTCTGTCTGTCTGTCTCAGGTTGATGCGTTCCAAGCTGAAGGTTATTTCCTCAATCGAGGTTTGTCTATCTGTGTCCGTCCAGGCTCTGAGTGTGGAGCTGCTCAGCGTCCTCCACCACAGACTGATGGTGACCAGAGAGTGGTATCCGTTCAGCTCACCGTCTTGGTTACCACGACAGATTGTGACGGCTCAGAACACGTCAGGGAGAAAGCATACAGTGCAGTAAACACAGGTTCCTGAGAAACAAGATGCTGACAGGGGAGCTGGTGTGTTTGATTTACTGGGTCCCTTCAGACTCTGACCAAAAATAAGTAAAAGCTCCATGGTTTCAGTCCAACTTGTTGTATGGATTCTCTGTAGCAAACTTGTCTGATGGATGGCAATTCTGTGGAGAAGGAGGGCATGCCAGGATTTGAGGAGGGGCCAGGACACGGCGGTTTGATTCCCAGGCGCTTCCATGTGTTGAACCTGGGCTCTGCCTCTGTGTCCTGGTCTTTGGAAACTCCACAGCTCAGCCCAAACTGGCCGGAACCAGTCCAGCTGGTAGAAGGAAGGGGATGATATCTGGTATCCAGGTTCTACAAAGGGATGGAAAAGTTCAGTGTTCCAGAAACTTTTCTATGGCCAGTTAGGATGGAAATTAAAATATTCTTTACAAATAGAGAATTTGGAGTAATTTGCATAAGCTACCCTCTTATTCAAACATAAATCTAAACTCGATGCAAACTGAGACACATTTAAACAATGAGATTTTAGTGAGTAGAACTTTAATCAATTCTTTCAACAAAAAAACATGAATGTTGAATAAAATAAACAGAAACATGGTGTTAGCCTTTAGCATCTCTGATTTAGCAGCTTGCTAACTACTGTAGAGTGTCGATGTATCTTTGCTGGTTAAACTTTAATCCCACAGATCAGATGTATTGATGACTAATCTGCAGCCTCCAGTTTATTCCTGTTAATTCCCATGGAAAGTTTCCAGCTGTGATGCTGTGACTGGCACCAGGTGTAAGTTATACACAATCAGCACTGGCATAGAATCAGCTTCAGAAAATATTCAGACCCCTTCACTTTTTTCACATTTTATTGTGTTGTATTGTACATTTTAAATCTACACTCATAACCTATAATGACAAATACACTGACAGTCAGTGAAAACACACCAACATGAAGATTTGAAAATATTTTATCATCTTGTTTTAAAAACAGAATATTACAGAGAGAACTCGACTTCTTTATTCACTGATGAACAAAAATAAAATAACACCGGATCAGTTCTTATAACACTGTTGTTGTTATAGATTTATGGTGATGTGTTTTTCACATATGAAAAGTTTGACAATAGAAAGAAAAAGAAAAATGTTCAACTAGAAAAGAAGAAGATGGAAATAAAAGAAGTCAAAGAGAAATAAACAGAGCTTTGGAATAATGAGACAGCAGGAGGACAGGTGCAGTTTAAGACCTTAAATTCTCTGACTTTTCCCTTTAAGAAATAAAGAACATTATAAATGTGATCATCCTCTTTATCTCTGACTGATCTGTTCCACTGTCACAGAGACCTTCACTGGTAACATCCTCACTGGGAGATTATCCCAAGTGTTAATGAATGGAAACATCTTCTCAGTGAAAGTGTGTGTGAAGGTGTGTATGTGTGTGTTAGTATCAGGATCAGAGAACGACAACTTTCCTCTGATCCAGTCCAGATTCACTCTGATCCTCTGGAACTTCTTCTGCACTGAGAGATCAGTGACTGAAGCTGATGGTGACCGTGCTGAGTATTCACCGTCATAGAACCATATTCTCCATAATCCAGACTGTATGCCTCCCTTCCTCTGGACAGACTCTGCTGACACACCCAGTTCCCAGTCTGTATTGTCTCCAACCTCGACATCCCAGCTGTGAGTCCCTGAGTTAAAACCCTCAGAGCCCAGGACAGAACAGTAAGAATCAAATCTCTCTGGGTTGTCAGGAAGCTGCTGTTCCTGTCCTAGTCTCAGACTGGTCAGATCTTCAGACAGGATGAGTCTTGGATGAGCAGTGTTTGGGTCCAGAACCACAGGACTGTAGGAGACCATGTCCTTCATCTTGTTCCAGATGTTGAAGGTCAGGTTGCCCAGGTGTTTGGCCTGGTCTATCAGAGCTCCTGAGAGCAGCTGGTGATCCTCCAGCAGGGGGCGCTGCTGGACTCTTTCCACTGCAGCCTTGTAGTTGTTGAGGAATGAGACGTCTTCAGCTCTCAGCTCGTCCTCTGTGGCTCTGACTGTGTGTGAAAGAGCTGCTATCTCTCTGCTCAGAGCCTCCATCTTCTCCTTCATCATCTGACTCTTCTGCTCCTCTTCCTCCCTCAGTGCAGCCATCCTGGCCTCCTCTTCCTCTTCTAGAAACTGGTGAAGCTTCTTAAACTGCTCCTTAATCTGCCTCTCTGTGTGTCGGGCCTGGACCTTAATGTGTTCTGCTGTTTGATCAAACTTCACTTTAACTTCTTCTAAACTCTTTAACTTCTTCTTTAAGGGCTCCAGAGTTTCCTGAAGTTCCTTCTTGTGTTGTCGTGCAGCTTCATCGATGGGTCTGAATCTGTGGTTGGTGTGTTTTTCTGAATCTCTGCAGACGACACACACTGGCTGCTGATGGTCCAGACAGAAGAGTTTGAGTTTCTCAGAGTGCAGACTGCAGAGAGCCTCTGAAGATCTCTGATCTCTCTCCTGTAAGAAGGACTCACACAGGTTCTTTAACACCAGGTTACAGGGTGGTTCATACTTTGAAGATCTTCTGTTACAAACTGGACAGTCTGGTGTTGGTTTCTCTCTCCACCATCTCTTCAGACAGTCTTTACAGAAGCTGTGGCTACATGACAGAAGAACAGGATCTCTAAAGACCTTCTGACAGACCGGACAGCAGAGATCCTCCTCTGATCTGGAAGCCATTTAGTCTGAGTGAAGCTGAAAACACAGCAGACAGAGAGAACAGTCAGTCATGGCTCCCCTCCCTCCTCTACTAACTTCACTGAGATTTACTTTGAGTGGTGGTTTTAGTCAAAATCACCTTCAGTGTGTGGAGAGTCAGCAGGTTGAAGCAGCAGTGTTGTAGTTTTCCTCTTTTCTCTCCTGTAGCTGGACTCACTCAGAGGAAGCTGTTAGTTTGGTCTGAAGGTGAATCTGATCGAATGTTTTTCAGCCTGTGTCTCTCTTTAGTGACGAGGAACAAACTGTTTCCTGGTTTGTTTCAGGAAGTCAGATCAGGGGTGGAGCTTGAAATGTTACCTAACAGTGTGCAGCAGAGTTTCACAGCAGCTGTTTTAGTTCAGATGTAGCTGTAGTTTGAGCTCCTGTCAAACTTCATCATATTTCTTTTAATCTTCCAGATGTTTGAACTAAATGTTTGGATGGGAACTGTTCTCTTTCACTTTCTGTGGAATGTCCAAAGATCCAAACCTTCTGAAATGATGTTATCAAATGTTTAAGACCAAAGTCCCTTTAGATATTAAACTCTGTGTGTTGGAATAAAGGACTTTCTACAAACACTGAAACAGGATTTGGACGCTCCATCATCGAGAACGAGGATAAGAGAGTTTTCAGATCGTATCAGTCTGAAACAACTAACTTACATTGCTAAGAGCAAAAGAAAAGACTGATCAGTTCTTGGAAGCACATAAGAACTCAGAGTAGAGCTGCTGCTCCTTCACACCTAAAGGAGCCAGTTGAGGTGGTTCAGGCGTCTGATCAGGATCTTCCTGGGCGCCTTCCTTTGGACGTTTTCCCAACTATGTCCGACTAGGAGGAGACCCCGGGGTAGATCCAGAACTTACTGGAGGGATTACATATTTCATCCGATCTGAGAACGGCTTCGTCAAGATTAAATTCAAGGCATGAACCTGTCTCTGAACTCTGAACTGTCAGTCGTATCGGCTTTAGCTGTTCAATACAAACATTCGGCTCAGTGAAAGCGAGCAGAGCTCTCTGAGGAAGGTCTTGGTCGACTGATGGTTCGAATCTTCGGCTATCTGAAAGGGTCTGAGTTCTTTCTGAAGCCACTGTGTGTGTGTGAGAGGTGGTTTATGACTGTGGATGAGGAGCATACTCTTCATATGAGCCATCAGCTCTTCAGATCGCAGCAGCACCAAAAACCAACAGTGCAACAGGAATAAAACAGTGACAGACCATCAGCCACTTTTCTGTCAAACAGGGAGAAAGTTTTAAGGTAATAGAGGGACGAGGAGAAGAGGGGAGGAATCATCAGAGGAAGGAAACAGTGAGGAAGAGAAGAAAGGAGGGACCTCTTCACTGAAATATTGTGTGTGTGTGTTCAGGTCCTGGAGGTTCGGTGTGGAGTCTGAGTGACAGCGACTGTCGGCTGGTGGCATCCGCTCTGTGTGTCCTGTCTGAGCTGCCGTCCGTCTGCTCCCCTGAAGGTTTGTACTGCGCTCAGGTCGCACCATTCAAACAGAAGTGTTCAAATACTCGGCTGTTACACCTCAAAGATTTCATGACGGCAGTTTGAACTTTGTGGAAAGCAACATTTCTTCAGTCAAAGCAAAAACTTCAATCCAGTTTTCACAGCAGCTCATTTTTGTGATTAATAATCCTTAATAAACTTAATAACTCATTTTTCATTTAATGGGTGTTTGTCGTCCTGCAGGCAGTGTGTCCATCCTCCCCACTGTCCTCTACCTGCTGCTGGGAGTCCTCAGAGAGCTGGTCCACCAGCCCAGCACACACACTGGTAACACACACACACACACACACATGAACATGTTAAGTTGGACTGACTTTGTCCATAATAAAAACATCACAGTTTTTAATGTAACTTCGATATATATGTAGAAACATGAATCTGCAGCTCCCCTTCTGTCCAGACCACAACGTTACTGCTCTGGTTCACTCTCTCAGCTCTCATAGCATCAGACAAACAGCTGGTGAACAGCTGGTGAACAGCTGGTGAGATTCATCAGGTGGAAACATTAACTCCACATGAATCATCATGTTGCTCTCTAATGATGTGGAAATAAACAGCTGTTTGTCAACAAGTTCAACATGTCACCCTATCAAACAAAAAACTTTATTTGTACAGCACCTTTCTATGGGTTAAAGCAATTAAAACTGATGACTGAGAACAAGGCAGCTTAAAGGCAGTAAAACAATAAAGATTTTTAAAAAGATTATAATTATTTAATCTATAATTCTATATATAGCAAATAGAATAAAACATTAAATAGATAGAATCTTAATCATTTGAAGAATATGTAGTAAAACATTGATAAAGTAACTGAAATGATTGAATAAAATGAATAATGGCCATGAAACATTCTAAGGTTTAACAGGTCCGAAGTTTGTGTCAGTGACTGTTCTTGTTGAACTGAAATAATGAAATAATCTTGAAGATAAAAGTTTAAAGGCCCGATGAAGCTGAGAAACAATGTGTGTGTTCTTTGGTTTATTGTTCAACTGTCGTATTGATTTATAGGAAAAACACATTCTCAGTCTGAATCATTCTCGGTCTGAATCATTCTCGGTCCTGCTGCACAACAAACCTCCTCTATAACTGTTTCATCTTCCAGGTGCTGTGGCGGCAGGTTCAGGGGGCGGGGCTGGTCTGGCTGTGGTGGTCCAGGCGGCTCTCCAGGCTCTGAAGTCTGTCCTGACGTCTCCGATGAGTCGACAGGAGAAGAGTCGAGGAGCCTGGAACCTGCTGCTGAGATCGGCTCTGAACACGCTGCTGGGACTCTGGGACTCCGGTACAAACAACTCACCTGATCTCTGAAGGGATCTCTTCACTTTCCATGGTGTAGGATTGTGTGTACATGTGTGTTTGTGTGTGTTTTCAGGGGCCTCTGGTTGTGTTGTGGATCAGATCAGCCTCCTCACAGCTCTGACCGTGTTCCTGCTGTCTGCTGGTCCTGACGTCTGCACCGTGGAGCCTCTGCACACGCTCTGTCTACAGCGCTTCACCGCCAGCATGGATGCCAAAGACCCGCTGGTCAGTACCACACAGAGAGTTTACATGTGTCCATACGCTCACTGAACACCACATTCATACTGGGTACGTCCCAAAACCATTACACACCACGTCCAGCCTGAACTGTTGACACAGGACAGGTTGGGTACGTGGATTCAGACTCAGAAACCCACATCCATCAGACCAGGATCGTTCTTCCAATTCCCGAGAACTAGATATCTCAGTAACTTGAGGGAATTTCTTCACATTTGCTTCAATCACTGAGGTTTTTGTGACCTCACAAACATGTTCATGGTTCACATTTATTACCTGCAGCTGGAGACTGGGTGGTGGAGGCGACTGTGAGGCAGAAATTCTAACTCCAGTCTTCATCCGTCCACAAATAAGCAGGTGTACAGGTGTTCCTAATAAAGTGCTCACTGAATATATCAAAATAACTTGATTTGAAAACAGTGGAACCAAAGAGAAACTGGGTGATTTAGAGAAATGTGATAAAGTTGAGACTAAATGAAATCAAAAACATCCATGAAGCTGAATCAGCCGGAGGAGAAACTCCTCTCTGTAGACCTCAGTCTGTTTCTGAGTGTAAGTGGAAACCAGCAGCCTGCTGACCTGCATACTGGTTCAAGTGGGACAGAGTGATGATGAAACTCAGCTCTACCTGCAGAGCTCAGTCTATTCTGAGACAGACGGACGGTTTCTGACCCGGGAAGAACCAGGTCACTGCTGTGTGTGTGTGAAACTGAGTCAGTTCAGAAACTGAAGACAGACGATGTTTCTCTACGTAAACTGGTTCTAATTATAAACAGAATGTTGTGGCTCAGGTTTCTAACAATGAATGAATGTTTCCTCTGAGAAAAATGAGTTTATTCTGTAGCTGGTACCAAAAGTTCTCTCCAGGAAACATCCAGTGGAAATGATCAGGACATCGTGAAGCGTTAAAGGCTCCGGTAAAACCAGAGCCAGAGTGACACCTCAGGAGAAGACTTTTAAAAAGAGTGAAAACTGTTATTTCTCCAGTCAGAAGTGAGTAGTAAAGTCTGGTTTGTAATGAACTCTGTCTCCTCCAGGTTGTGAGTCGGTGTTATCAGCTGCTGACGTCAGTGTTTCAGGCTCAGCCGGGCGTAGCCGTCCCGTACATCCAGGCCCTCGGTCCACCGCTGGTCCGGTTCCTCCAGGTACTGAACCGAACTCTGAGCATCTCAGTTTTCCTTCATCTCTGAGGACAGAAGAGACACTCTGAATGAACTCTTTAATGGTTAAACATTGGAAAGATAAACTGCAGCAGATGAGACGTTTAATGGAAAATAGTTGAAATACTTCTGATTATAATCTGATCAAATCTGAGTAAAAAGTCCTTGTGAGAGAAAGTGCAGCTGTTTGATCAGATGATGTGTTTACTGACTCGTCCTCAGAGGGTGGAGAGGAGTCGACCTCAGAGTCCAGAGGAGCTGCTGGGAGTCCTGGAGGGAGTCCGAGCCATGGAGGCTCTGGTCCAGGCTGCTGACGAGTCACAGCGTGAGTAGAACACAGTAGAGATGAGTAGAGATAGATGGAGGGAGGACAGAGAACAGGTCTCAGGCCCAAGTCCTGTTGAGGGATGAAGATCTGGGATCTAGTCTCTGTGTTTCCCAGAGATTCTGGTCTGAACCTGCTTCTCATGTCTCTCTGTTCTGGACCCTCAGGTCCTCAGCTGGCGGCCATCTTGCTCCCGCTCCTCATCTCCTTCCTCCTGGATGAGAACGCCCTCGGCTCGGCCCCCCCCAGCGTCCCGGTCTCTCCACGAGGCAGCGCTCAAAGACCTGATGCGTCTCGGGCCTCAGCACTCGGCCGTCTTCAGGTGCGTTCAGGACGACACGGGAAAATTAGATTCAGTGTGTGAATCTGCTGATCCAGGCAAATGAACCGGGACCAGAATCAGAACATTCAGGACTCTCAGACCTCAGTCTGATGTGATTTATTTCTCCTCCTCCTCAGGTCTCTCATCGCCTCATCTCCTCACCTCAAGTCTCGTCTGGAAGCCGCCGTCAAAGGAAACCAGGAGAGTCTGAACGCTAAAGCTAGCAGCGCTAACCCGGCCGCCCGCAGCGGCGCCAAGTCGTCGCCCAGCATCACCCTGAAAACCAACTTCCTGTGAGACCACTGACCACGGATCAGCACAGAGGTTCATCACTACAGCCACCGACACTCTGTGCTGCGTTCACTGTCCCCTGGGACAAAGGGTAACATGAAGCATGACTGTGGCTGCAGAATATTATCACATCACTTCCTCTTTCACAGGAAGTGAGAGGATCTTTTGTTGTTGAGTCTTAAACTTCCAGACGCTCTGTAAACGCTGCACGTCACTACTTTATATCATTTACATTTACTGTCTCAGTTTTATCCCTTCGCCTTCACCCCCCCCTCAGAGGCTCAGCACTGACTGTCATCTGCACAGACTCATCGTGATGAGCTGATGATCAACAGCTGCAGATTCATTTTCAGCAGATGCTGAAACCAGCGGGCATCAGATTTACAGGTGATGGGATAAAGCTGAAAACAGACATGTTCTCTATCAGTTTCTTTTATTTCCTCTTTTTACACAACGTTCAGAGAATCTTTGGTTTTATCAGCCGAGTGAACAGACCTGAGTCAAACAGCTGTGACACATCAAGGTCAAAGTTTAACAAAGATTTTAACAGCTGAGTCTGTTTTAACACTGAAGTGGACGTGTGGAGGTTTTCTGAAGTGTTAGTTTAGAGAAGACTCCGGCTGGTCTCAGACCTGCTGCTGTCTCCATGTTTCTCTCTCCTGCAGCGACATCTAGTGGTTCAGTCTCAACACATCTCCTCCTGTTGAACTGACGGATACTTCATGGTGTCGTCTGTTTGCAGCCACATCACTGTGGTTTTTATTTTACACAGTTTGAGTTCTGAACAAAAACACCTGGATCCACATCAGGTGAAACATCGACATCAGGTGACACTGTCAACCTTTAAAAATATTTAATGATGGTATTTTAGCTGCAGGTCACAGATCAATCCTCCACCTGCTGAAAACCGGGTGTGTGTGTTTATTTTATCCCCCAGGAGGCACCGAGTGGGCGGGTGGGTGAGCAGCAGCAGTAACAGGTCTCTGCTGTTTGATCAGGTCTGTCACTCGAGGCTTTTATTTTGAAATAAGTGTTATTTTGATGTACAACTTGGAGCAGAATAAGCTGCTTTTCCTGTGTCACTAACGTTAAATGGAGGCCAGGGGTCAAAGGTCAGGACACAGTAACAGCTGACTCATCCTTTGACCCATGAATGAATGTCAATAACAGAGAAGAAGAAGAGATGATTTTATTTTTGTAGTAGAAGACAAATCACATGGAACAAGCTGAGGAGTTTAACGGAGGTACGGCAGCCTGTGAGGGACAGTTCAGCTTCTGTCAGCACTTTAGTTTAACAACACTACATCTGACACATTGTGTTTGATCAGTTTACAGGATGTTGAAGTTCAGTCAAAGGACTTTTATTGTCTAAATGTGAATCTTGGTATCACTTCCTGTAACGTCTCAGAACACTAAAGATTTACCTGCAATAACATGAACCAGGTGAGCTCCAGTCTTCCAGCTTCAGCCGCTTCTCTCTGCTTCACCTGGCCGTCTGTACAGGTGTGAACTGAATGAATGAGTTAACTTGTTTTCTAACGGCAGTGAATGAATAAAACACGTTTTTCTTCTAATTCAGGTTCCACTTCTTCTTCATTTGTCTTCAACAGACGGAGAACGTGTCCGGATTCTTTTTCAATAAATTTACTGCAGTAAAACATTTTTCTGACTAATATAAAAATAACTGTACTTCAAACAGAGAGAGTAAATGTGATGAACCTTCAGACGACATAATGAACAGTTTCAGTGATGAAGTAAAACAAACTTTTTTTCACTGGTTTTGATCAGAACAAACGATCAGACTGAAAATGTTTTCTTCAGCTGAATAATCAGTGAAAATCTGATCTGCATTCGTTTCTGTCTGAGAGACTTTTTTGTTGAGTTTAACTGCAGATTGATTTATGTGTCTGTGTCTCCAGTTATATCTCTCTGTGACACACAGAGAACCTGAAGGCATCATGAAGACAGGAACTACATCTGAAAATCACCTGTTCAGTCTCAGTTAATTCATCAGCCTTTTCTTTTGTGAGATTCAGATTGACAAGCTGAAAATCTGACAGTTCAAATACAAACTGTAAAAACTTCACAGGAGAAAAAAACAATAAAACATAAAAAAAAAAACTCAACTAGAAAAACTAGACAGAAGACAAGAAGAGGGAACAGAACATTTTAACATGAATACCATAAAGTAAACTTAATTATTTATTTGTATAGAGAGACATAATGTCCATAAAACATGCAGCCAAGATGTCACTACAGTTCATCTGTAGGAGAAAGGCTGAACTTCAAAATGTGAAGTATCAGTGGGATGCTCCTTTAAACAGACACACAGAGTTAGAAATGAGTCTGAGATGGAAATGTAGAAGCTTTCAGGATGAAACATGAAGCAGGATGATGTCTCACATGAAAACCAGCTGATTGTGTTGTTGTTGTGTTTCTCTGTTTTTATCTGTTGTGAAACACTTTGGAAACTTTATCTGTGAACAGCTCCACATGCTGCCTTCAGGGGCTGTCGGAAACCTCACAGTAATCGAGATGAAACATGACTAAGACGTGATTAACACACTAACACACACCACACAAGCTGCCTGCTTCTCAGACAGGTGAAGCCAAAACATATGTAACACTCAGAAAACAACTTTTTTTATTCTATAATAAAATAAACAGTGATGTTACGCAGCAGTCTGACGTCTGTTCCCCATTTCACCACACTTCCTAAAATAAATAACTGCTGAATCATTTTCTCAGGCCCTCACTACTGCTGCTGCTGGAGTGTGGACATTAAATTCTCCTCATTAACTCTGACTGTGGCCTTAAATGAAAGATAACTGTGTGCCATGTTCTTTATTGTCTTAATGTTGAAATAATTCCATCTCTCCCGAATTCATCTCTCATAAATGGTCAATGATCATATCTACCACAACAACAGACCCATGGCCCAGTAGGCATCATGAGAAAAATCATGTATTTGATGTTTTAATTAATATCTCAGTAACTGGTTTATGCAGGGACTGTGTAGAGTTTGAAGAAACCAAACAAGACCCTGTAGTTATGTTTTTTAATTCATTTACACCAATCCCACCTGATGCCGGTGAAGATGACCTGCTTTGCCTCAGTGTCTGAATGATATTTTGATTTTCTCCTGCCTGTATTAATAATATTCAGAAGAAAGGGACCAGTTTTCTTTACAGCAGCTCCGATATTACAGGTGTTTCATATTTCCGAGCTCAGTGTGAGCGCCTGAACGCGGCAGCCTCGGTCGGCTCGGCTCTCCATTTCAGTCCGCTCCGTTCATCGCCTCCTCACCGGCCGCTCCGACCTCTCTACACCCGTTCAGAAGAAATGGGAACGCCTTGATTTAACCCCCGACATCGGCGATAAACACAGCTCCTCAGCCTCCAGTTGGACACAGAGGATCTTTCTCCGTGCCGCCGCTGATCGTCCCTGTGCCGAAAAGAAAAAAACGGTGAGTGGCCCGAAACCCGGGCCGGTGTCTCTCGTGGTAGGTGCCCGCGGCTGCGCTGCGGCCTCTCGGATCTCCCGGAACTCGAGCCCCGCGGCTCGTGTTTGGAGTCCGAGGCCGCGGATGTAGTTAGCTCACTAAACGGACATTAACGACTCATTTAAAACATTTAAAACACGGTAACCTGTGTGTGTTTGGATAAAACTCTTCAGCAGTGAGTGTTTTAAATCGTTATGAGTCGCGGTTTATCGTTAAAAAGTTATTTCAGGTCGCGTTTGAGTTAGCTAGCGTGGTGCTAACCGGCTAACCTGAGCCAGCTCTGCGGGTTTCGTTGCCTGTAATTTATATCTGTGGTGAACGACAAACAAACATATGAGTTTATCTGAGACTGTCAGGTTCCTGGTTGTGTGGTACGGGTATTTTCTGGGAGTTACACTGTGTTTGTTCGGCCTGACAACATCGCAGTTGTTGACCGGCTAACAGCTAACGTTCAGAGGCTGGCAGTGAGTGAGTGTAACTCGGCCATAAAGCCCTGAGGTCCGAGCTGGACGGCTCGCTGCGGGGCTTAACGTCGCCACCAACACCCCCTGCGGTATCCTCTTATGTTGATGTGTGGCTGATGAAATAATTAGGCTCCTTAGGCCAAGAGAGGAAACACGGGGTCACACAGGCACAGTCTGATGCGGCTGAACCGTGTCATTCACCCAGTTTGAGCTGTGAGTCTGTGGCCGAGTTTTTCACATTGTGTAAGTTTGAAGTCACAAACAAAGGAGGTTTGTTCCAGCTGGGCAGGGGAAGATGGAAAAATAATCACGACTAGCACAAGACTGTGTTTCAGGGTTTGTACAGAGGCTGCAGCTCATTTGAACGCCTCACAGGTGATTGTTGGTGAACCAGCAGCTGTTCTCAGGGTTTCTATCAGCTCACGGTCTTCCTCAGCAGCTGGAGGGGCCTGATATCAGAGGAGGAGTCAAACAACCTCTCTGTAATATTACCATTATCTATAACTCTCTGAACAACCAAACCCAGTTGTTATTCAGTCAGTAAACGTGACCTGTGATGTGACTCAGGTAAAGGTTTGACTGGTCAGGTTTCAGCAGCTGGAAACAGTCAGTGTCAGTTTAATGTCTGAATGATGATCATGTTTGTTTACATGTTGTTATTTATTCCAGTTTATCACCAAGACTCAGTCACCAATAAGTTTAACCACCTCAGGAATCAGCCAGTAAACACATCAGATCATATATTATTTACCTACAAGGTGATTAACTGATACAGTAATTATTAATTTCAGTCCTAAATATAATCAGTACCTCTCAGTGCTGTGACTCAGTGAAGCAGCTGGAGCCTGTTAATGTTCAGGATTTAAACGTTTATCACATTTGTGTTGATCTACAGCTTCATAGGAACTTTTCTTCTCTGTGGTACGTGATCGTAAACTGAAGAACTGGTGATGAACATTTTCTGACTAAAATCTCAATAATAACTGGATTCTGTGTCAGTGTTCTTATAAAGTTCAGTGTTTCTGTGATCACTTCAGGGCTCACGATTATTTGAATTATTGATTAATCTGCTGATTATTTTCTTGAAGTGAAATGCAGGTTTATAAGACGGCATCTTTGAAACCCAAAGCATCAGGTCCTCACACTGTCGAATTATATATAATTATTATTAATGATCATCAGTTTTCTGTCGATCAATGAATCAACTAATCATTGCAGCTTAAAATCAGTTCCATTAATTTGGTCCTGTCAGGCCACTGACCTCATGTTACCTCACATCAAACTGATAATAACAAGCTCCACATAGTGAGACACACAGATAATCTATAATCAATGGATGATCAACATCATCACAAGTCCTGAGGTGAAACATGAGGAGAGAAGCTGGATGATGGACGGAGCGGTGCGAGTCTGACTGAGGCCTCAGACAAACAAAAAGTTATCAGGAGATTAAATCAATCAATATTATCAATGTGTGTAGTTAAATGTTGATGGTTCACATCAGAGAGCAGGAAAACAAAGTGTAAATCTGATAGTAATCAGATGTATCTGAGTCAGTGCTTGTGTTATATTAACTCTGAGGTCCTGCAGATGAGAACTTGACCTGGTTTTCCTCTGAGTCTGGACCAGGTCTCTGCAGGGTTCTGAGTCAGTGTGTGTTGTGACACAACGACTTATTGTTGTTTTAAAAAGGCCGAGCGTCGCTGAGGAGGAGGAGAAAAGAAAAGTGTGAGTTTTCTGCCGCTGACCTCAATCTGGACTTAGAGAGCGGACACAGGACACTGTGAGGGGTTAAAGGGGTGAAAGCCAAACCCCGTCCTGCTGTGGTTGCCCTGGGCTGGGGGGGAGGAGGAGGAGGAGGAGGAGGAGGAGGAGGAGGAGGAGGAGGTCAGGACGCTCTCTGGCAAGTTGTGATGATTAATCTGTTGATAAGAGGATCTGTCTCAGCACAGCCTGTTTATATCCAGTCAGACAGACAGTCAGACAGACAGGCTTCAAATTAGGCCCTAATCAACTTATCCTGGACCCAGCAGACTCCCAGCATGCCCTGCTGCAGCGCCACGCAACCAAACACAGCAGCTGCTGCCATCCACAGATACGGGAGCGTCCAAGCTTCAAACCGTCACACAGAAACATCCAGAATCACCACAGCTCCGTCTGTGTGAAGCTTTAACCGCTCTCTCTGTTTCCTGTCACAGTGAACTGAGGTGTGAGTCCAACAAACCTAAACATTTAAAGACGTCGCCTTTTTCATTGTGGAAATTGTGACGGCTGTTTTTCACTTCACCTCCTCTAAAAGCAGCTGATAGTTTTGTTTGTCTGTCTGATCCTCCTGCCTCTGACTGTCAGCTGAGCTCCAGCTTTTCATATCGAGGTGCTTCACGTTTGCATATCAGCCGACTCTTTCTGTGGAGGTGTTGTTGTCCTCCTGCTGCCTGTCAGACCAAAGGCAGGGAGTAAAAACTCTGAGGTGACTCGTCAGAACTGAACCTCCTCTGCTCCTACACACTGATGCTGCACAGACACTCCAGGAATTATCCACAGCCCTGTTTAAACAATGATGAACTAATAATGTCCTTGTAATTCCTGTGTGACTGTCTGCAGCGCCCGCTGATTAAACATCTCTGTGCCTCTGTTTGCAGGTGAAGAGACTACATGTCCCAGAAACCCCTGCGAGAGTGAGCGACTTCTTCCTCCTCGTCCGTGTTTCCTCTCTCCCTCCGTCCGGTTGGTTGGATGAGTCCCAAACAGCGACACAACTGTGAGCAGTGATTGGGCGCTGAGCCAGACCAGGCAGCCAACGGGGAGCCAGGTGGGGGGGGGCAGTTGTTTCTTTGTTTTCAATAAAGTTTTCAGAGGAAAACGACAGAAACAGATTCTCATTTTGAGATCAGTCTCAGGATTTTAAGAACTGATATCAGGTCAGTTAAGTGAAAGTCTGGGTGCTGACTGTGGGTGTCGTCTCCAGGCTAGCCATCATGGCGGACGTGGACCCAGACACCCTGCTGGAGTGGCTCCAGATGGGTCAGGGCGACGAGCGGGACATGCAGCTCATCGCTCTGGAGCAGCTCTGCATGCTGCTGCTCATGTCGGACAACGTCGACCGCTGCTTTGAGACGTGAGTTTAACGTTTGGTTCAGTCAGAGGTCAGAGGTCAGAGGCGTGGGACTCGGCTCTGACAGTCTCTTTTTTTTCAGGTGTCCTCCTCGGACGTTCCTCCCGGCGCTCTGTAAGATCTTCCTGGATGAGAGCGCTCCAGATAACGTGCTGGAGGTGACGGCCCGAGCCATCACCTACTACCTGGATGTGTCGGCCGAGTGCACCCGGAGGATCGTGGGAGTGGACGGAGCCATCAAGGCGCTGTGTAACCGGCTGGTGGTGGTGGAGCTCAACAACAGGACGAGCAGAGACCTGGCTGAGCAGTGTGTCAAGGTAACCACAGGGTGACGGCACAGACCTGGAATCAGATCCACATTATGTATCATCTGTCAGGGGCCACAGCAGAAAATGTATCTGCAGCAGTTTCACTGGGCATTAGACCGTTACCTCTCACTCTGTTTATCTGATCAAATACATGTGGTAACTGTTTTATAAAAGCACTGAGCTCCATGTCGGGACTTAAACTGGGTGTTTAAATTCTGTTTTGAAGTCGATGAGTCCCAACAGACCCTGAAACAGCAGCTGCCTCGTCGTACCTTTTCTCTGTCTGCCTGGTGATGGTCTGAAGCCACGGTGCGTTCAGGTTCCACAGACTCCACTTGCTCAGAGGAAACATTGTCATCTGAAATCATTGAAGTCACCAGAGCGTTCAGCTCCAACAGATCCACTCAGTGTTTCTGTGACGGTGTGAATGACTCCTCATCCTGCATGATGCACACTGAACCCTGTCGTCCAGTGGAGTCAAATAATGAGACACAAAGTGAAGCTGCAGAAACATTAGTTCATGTCTGTGTGAGGTAATGAACCTCCTCCCTCCTCCACCCAAATAAACATGGCGTCACCTATACTTCTCCTTTTGACACATTTTCATCAGCGCTGAGTTCAGCTGCTGGACGACTCATTTAGATTAGATTTACTCTGATTCTTTTTTTAATTTCACAGACGTCACATCTTCTAACTTTAACACCTGGATAAACGGAGCCTTTGGGTCAGCAGTGGATGGATTAGTTCAGACGGTGGCTGTAGAGTAGAGACACAGTGTTGGTTTAGATCTGAAGTGTTGACAGACTCTGGTCACATGATCAGACTCTGATGTGTTTGTGTCTATAACAAATAAAAACAGACGTAGGATGAGTTGTGTAATCAGTGTAACAGCAGAGATCAGAGGGTGGAGGTGGAGGGGGGTGTGGCCTCAGTGTGACACAGCTTCAGTGTTTCTTACTGAGTTGGTCAGGATGCAGGTGTTTGATAAGCTGGGTCACATCATTCATCTGCTGCTGTGTTACTGTCCTGAACAGGGCCAGTGTGTCAGAGCAGCTGACAACCACTGACACAGATCAGCCTGCTCCCGGTGTGGGCTTGTGTTTTGGAGCAGAGCCACACCACAGGCAGGAGATTCAGCAGCATGTGCTACCAGATGTTTATTAATACTCGTCACAGGACAGTGGTGTTCTTTATTCAGGACACAGTCTGATAGAGGCAGAAAGGCTGTTTACCCATCGCTCCGTCTGTTTCTGTCTGTGTCAGGTGCAGTTTGGTCTCGTGTTCATTTAACTTTGTCACCAAACA
This sequence comes from Lates japonicus, assembly GCA_033238685.1. Taxonomy (NCBI): domain Eukaryota; kingdom Metazoa; phylum Chordata; class Actinopteri; family Centropomidae; genus Lates; species Lates japonicus. Next base: position 22,547 of record BRZM01000782.1, read on the forward strand.
GTAGATGTTTCATCTTCTTTGTGTCGCTCCTGTTCCTGGTTTTTACTCCTCTGTGTCGATGACACTCGTCTGTCTCTTCCTCATCAGTGTCGTATCTCAGTGAAATCTCCAGGGAGTTTCTGCAAGTTTGGCTCAAACGTTCACTTGGACTCGAGGGTGAACTGAATTTGGTGGTCAAAGGTCAAAGGTCAAGGTCACTGTGACCTCCCAAAACACTTGAGAATTCACACACTAATCATGTGCAGCCACAGGGCTGATGTACACCAGAGTTTAAATGAGATTATTAGGACCAGTGTTTTGTTTTGTGAGAGAGACTGAAGAGGTTCAGTTTACAAAGATATAAAACACTGGAGAAGAATGATTGATATTTTCCTTAGTAGATTATCAATTCATGATTTTACTGATTAATCAAAAACTAGATTTAGGAAGAATTTAGTTAATTCTACTGCTGCAGGACCGTACAGGTAGTTTGAATTTAGTAGATTTCCACATTATCCCTTTGGTTTGTCGATTGATTTTCACCTGCTAATATCATCCAGCCGTAAAGAACTGAAACCACCTGGAAGAAAGGAAATCAGTCGTGAACCAAAAGGTAAAGTGGTCTTCTCAGAGAGTTTTAACAGAAGCTGTATCGTGTGTCTGTGTTGTGTTCAGGTGCTGGAGCTGATCTGTACCAGGGAGTCAGGTGCTGTGTTTGAGGCCGGCGGTCTGAACTGCGTGTTGAGTTTCATCAGAGACAGCGGCCACCTCGTCCATAAAGACACTCTGCACTCGGCCATGGCCGTCGTGTCCCGACTCTGCAGCAAGATGGAGCCTCAGGACTCGTCTCTGGAGACCTGCGTCGAGTCCCTGTCCAGCCTCCTCAAACATGAAGACCACCAGGTAACCACGGCGGACTCGACGGAGGTGCAGCGTCTGGTTCAGATCTGTTCCTCCTCTCTGTTGTTCTCAGCTGCTGGTTTCTCGCTCTAACCGGTCCCTGTCCTCCAGGTGTCAGATGGAGCTCTGCGCTGCTTCGCCTCATTGGCCGACAGGTTCACCCGCCGCGGCGTGGACCCCGCCCCTTTAGCCAAACACGGCCTGACAGAGGAGCTGCTGTCCCGCATGGCGGCCGCCGGTGGCACCGTGTCGGGCCCCGCCTCCTCCTGTAAGCCGGGCCGGACCTCGACGGGCGCCGCCCCCTCGGCCCCCGACTCCAAACTGAGCAACCAGGTGTCGACCATCGTCAGCCTGCTGTCCACGCTGTGCAGGGGCTCGCCGCTCGTCACGCACGTAGGTGGACTCGTCTGGAACAGCCACACAGAGAGCTGGAGGTTTTTATGTCTGATTTATCTTCTCCTCTCCTCTCCGGTCCAGGACCTGCTGCGCTCGGCGCTGCCCGACTCGATGGAGTCCGCTCTGGGAGGAGACGAGCGCTGCGTGCTGGACACCATGCGGCTGGTGGACCTCCTGCTGGTGCTCCTGTTCGAGGGACGGAAGGCGCTGCCCAAGTCCACGGCGGGGTCGACGAGCCGGATCCCCGGCCTGCGACGCCTGGACAGTTCAGGGGAGAGATCGCACCGACAGCTCATCGACTGTATCCGCAGCAAAGACACCGACGCTCTGATCGACGCCATCGACACCGGAGGTAAGAACAGAAACACACGGAGACCCTGAGACTTCTGGCAGATTAAAATCAGAGTATTTCCACTTTGGCTTTTCCCTCTGTGACTGATAATAACTCTTTGTGTTCTGTCGCAGCTTTTGAGGTGAACTTCATGGACGATGTTGGACAGACGCTGCTCAACTGGGCTTCAGCTTTCGGCACACAGGAAATGGTACAGAAAAACAAACACACACCAAAACCTTTGTTGTTCCAGAATCTCTCAGTAACTATTGGATGGATTTCCATTTTAGTTTGGTTCACACCTTCAGTCTCCAGAAGATGGTTTCTAGTGACGTTCATGATCCTCTGACTTAATCTAGAGCCACCAGCACTTCACGTTATGACAGGACCTCTGACCCTGAAACCAGAGCACTCAGGCTCTCACAACACAAAGTATAAAGGAAATGAAGGAGCTGCTCAACTCAAACAAAAATCAATTCAAATAAAAAGAAAACAAGAGCTTGAGGTTTTTAGAAAACAAAAATAAGATGGAGACAAAAACATTTTGTCTGCTTTTGTTTGTTTGTGTTTTCCTGCCTCAGTTCACTTCATGTTTGTTTCTGTGCTGCAGGTGGAGTTTCTATGTGAAAGGGGGGCGGACGTCAACAGAGGTCAGAGGTCATCCTCACTACACTACGCTGCCTGTTTCGGACGCCCACAAGTAGCCAAGGTAACACACACACACACACACACAGATCCACACACTGTGAATCCAGCAGCCTGTTGTGTGTATTCAGTCCTGTTATTGAGTGTGTGTCTGTGCAGACTCTGCTGCGTCACGGAGCCAACCCTGACCTGAGAGACGAGGACGGAAAGACTCCTCTGGACAAGGCCAGGGAGAGAGGACACAGTGAGGTGGTGGCTATCCTGCAGTCCCCAGGTGAGGACACTCAGAACTATACCATCACTCCCACAGCAGGTCTTATCCTGAACAGAAAAGCCCTGAGCAGGTGGAGTAAAGTAACGTGAATGTGTGTGTTTCAGGAGACTGGATGTGTCCGGTGAACAAGGGCGACGACAAGAAGAAAAAAGATGTGAACAAGGAGGAGGAGGAGGGCAGCGAGCCCAAAGGAGACCCAGAGATGGCTCCGATCTACCTGAAGAGACTGCTGCCTGTTTTTGCACAAACCTTTCAGCAAACCATGCTGCCTTCTATTAGGTAAATATGTCACTGTACTGAGCAGCAGCTTTAACAGGTGCTGCTGAGATCAGTGAACTGTTCCTTTAAATGTTATCAGATTCACCTGCCTCCATTTAAACCTCATTACTTAGCTCAGAGCAGGTGAACTGCTCCTTTAAATCTCAGTGACTCACTGAGGAAGACATGGTTCACAATGACAGAGAAAACAGAGAGAGGTGTGTGAGTGTATTTGTGTGTGTGTGTTTTAGGAAAGCCAGTCTGGCTCTGATCAGGAAGATGGTTCACTACAGCAGTGAAGTCCTGCTGAAGGAGGTGTGTGACAGTGAGACGGGACACAACCTGCCCACTGTGCTGGTGGAGATCACTGCTACTGTCCTCGACCAGGAGGTACACACACACACACACACAGCTGGTTCAGCTGCTCATTAACAGCTCAGTTGTAGATTCGACCTTTATCATGATGATAATGTTCAGTTTTGAGCTGCCAGTGTCAGAGAGGTGTAGAAATGAGGAGCTTTATACTGAGAGGTGTTTCTAATGTTTAGTCCACCACATACAAACATGAGGGGGTCAGAATATTAGAAACACATCTTCAGTATGATGCAGCTCAGTACAACAGAACCTCTGAGCTGTTGTACTGGATTGTAAAGGTGCACCTAATAAACTGGTATAATCACATCTGTTTGTTTATGAATAATTTACCTATGTGTTGTTGTTTGGTTGGTTTTTATCTGGTGCTGCCCTGTAGAATCAGAGCTCCACCAATAAAGATCACAGTCACAGTAACTTCAATACAAACTGAAAATGTGTTGGAGAGAAAAGAAAAAGAGATGTACACATACTAAGTTATTTCATTATTAGACTCAAACTTAGGAGATTAAAGTGATGTTTCTCAACAGTGATCCTTCCTGTGTCAGTTTAGTTTGCTCACTTTATAAACATAGCAACACGTTACAGTCGGTACCCAGGCACATATGTCTGAGGAAACCACAGGAAACAAAACTCCAACTAAAATGTGTGTTTGTGTGTCTCAGGACGACGACGACGGTCACCTCCTGGCTCTGCAGATCATCAGAGATCTGGTGGATAAAGGAGGAGACGTTTTCCTCGACCAGCTGGCTCGACTGGGAGTCATCAACAAGGTGTCCACTCTGGCTGGACCAGCGTCTGATGACGAGAACGAGGACGAAGCGAAGCCTGAGAAGGTAGAGAGAGAGAGTGTCGTCCAGCGGAGGCGTACCCGAGTGCTCAGGGTATCCGGAGAAGATCTGACTGAATCCCTTCATCTCTTGTCTCTGCTGCAGGAGGAGGAGGTGCAGGAGGATGCGAGGGAGATCCAGCAGGGGAAGCCGTATCACTGGAGGGACTGGTCCATCATCAGAGGGAGGGACTGCCTGTACATCTGGTCCGACGCTGCCGCCCTCGAGCTCTCCAACGGCTCCAACGGCTGGTTCAGGTTCATCCTGGACGGGAAGCTGGCCACCATGTACTCCAGCGGGAGTCCAGAGGGGGGGTCGGACAGCTCCGGTACCAATAACACACTCACAACACGCAAACTGACCTCCGGTTCTCTTTGTAGCTGTGACTGAGTTCCTCTCTCCGCTCCCTCCCCCCTGCAGAGTCTCGCAGTGAGTTCCTGGAGAAGCTGCAGCGGGCGAGGAGTCAGGTGAAGCCGGTCACAGCCAGTCAGCCCATCCTGTCCAGCGTGGGTCCCACCAAGCTGACCGTGGGGAACTGGTCCCTGACCTGCCTGAAGGACGGAGAGATCGCTATCCACAACTCAGACGGACAGCAGGCCACCATCCTGAAGGAGGACCTGCCGGGCTTCGTCTTCGAGTCCAACAGGGGAACCAAACACTCTTTCACCGCCGAGACGTCGCTGGGTGAGTCTCAGCACCAACACACCGACGTAAACCTGTAAACTTAGTTCCCAAGCTGAGAGTTAATGTTGTGTTTTCTGCTCTGTGTGTGTGTGTGTGTGTGTGTGTGTGCGCGCGCAGGCTCTGAGTTTGTGACGGGCTGGACGGGGAAGAGAGGCAGGAAGCTGAAGTCGAAGCTGGAGAAGACGAAGCAGAAGGTGAAGAGCATGGCGAGGGAGCTGTACGACGACCACTTCAAAGCTGTGGAGAGCATGCCCAGAGGAGTGGTGGTCACCCTGAGGAACATCTCCACACAGCTGGAGTCCGCCTGGGAGCTGCACACCAACAGACAGGTACATACACACACACACCAACAGACAGGTACATACACACACACACCAACAGACAGACTCAGCCTCAGCTGCTGTTGGTCTCAGGATGAATTCAGGTGTGAATACACGTGTTGTTGTTGTTGTTGTTGACGTGTTGTGTGATGTTGTTGTTGACGTGTTGTGTGATGTTGTTGTTGTTGTTGACGTGTTGTGTGATGTTGTTG
>BRZM01000783.1:0-16372 GCA_033238685.1 Lates japonicus
TAACTCAGGCCTTACATTCACAATATTGGCAGGTTAGGTGAAAAAAAGACAAAACCAACCAACAGCCACAATCCAACACTCAAAGTAAACCTGGAGTGTTATGGTGAAAACAACACAATATCAACCCAAAGATAACTTAAGTTTCCCAAAGTAATGTGCAAATGACCATGTGCATGCCAGTGTAAACTGTCCAGCGGGTCTCACACCTGTATCAGGAGTACTGTACTCGGGCCACCAACCTCCCATGTTCTCTCCCTCCATCGGGGTTGTGCTCTCTGAGGTGCTGCGTGGGTCCTGGAAGGGGACCTGCCCATCAAACTCAAAGTCCTCCTGCAAGTGAGATAAACTTAAATCAACCAGAGCAGCAACAGGTTATAGAGCAACAATTCTTTAAAAGAGGAGTTTCAACTCCCATAAAACCACAGATTGTCATTTCTACATTTCTGCTTAAGACAGTGGTGCTACTAGGCAGATTGTTTTTTTGTCTTTCGAGAGAGACAGGCTAACTGTTGCACATACTTCCAGTCTCTAGGCTAGGCCAAGCTAACCACCTCCTGGCTACAGCTCTGTGCTTAACACAGACATGAGAGTGGTACTGATTTAAGCGCATTAAGAATAAGTGCATTTCCCAAAATGCTGAACTATTCCTTTCTTTCCTAGTTTCAAGTCAACATGATTAATCATTCCCACCAGTATCTGGTAAAAATTTCTCGCAATTATTGGACATAAATTGACACTGAAATTAATCTGCTACTTTTTAAAAACAATTTTAAACAATTTTAATTCATGGTAAAAATGGACTAATGACATAATATGCAATTATTCCCTCTGAGACAAAAGGTTTCTATAGGTATCTGTGATTTGCTGTAACAGTAGTTAGTCATTAGTTTGTGCAGAGAGCTAGCCAGACAGGAATATGAACACTTAGGGTTCAATTTTGGTTGTATTATTAAGCTTATCAGACTATTTACAGTCTGGCTGTGCAACCGCTTGCAAAAAGTTCCATTAATAAAATGGAACTGGTTTTAGTTTAGAGGTTACTATGTAGTGAAATGAAATTTAGAAAGAAGGTATTAATTGATTGAGCTTGTTGATGGTCATAAACAGCTAAGGAATAAGTTCTGACTTTAGCAGACTGAAGTAGCTTTGGTACTAATGTATTTCCATTGTTGTTTTATTCAGGGTTTTTTTGTTTAAGTTAAAATTAATTTGACCTGGGATTGTTAGGTATTTCTGAATTGTATTACTTTATGGAACAGAAAGTGGTAACTAGTAAAATTTCAATCACGTTTTTACAAATAATAGAAAATTGGTTGAATTTAGCTTTTACAGTTAGCATATCTGAGGAAGATGCTTTGCTCCCTAAACTACAACTATGTCAATGGAAATATTACAGCACATATAAACAAAAGAAATGCTGGTGCAACCATTGCACAACCACAGTAATATCAGCATGTCCACCTACCTGCAGGCTTCGTTGGGCTGGAGCTGTTAGCTTCTTGGCCCTGTGTTGACCGAGCCCCCGAGCTTGAGCCAGCTCCTCCTCCAACTCCTGCTGCCGAGTGGCCAGTGCTGGATCGGAGCAGCCAGGAAAGAACCAGTCATCCTCAATCAGTTTTGTGCCACAGGGAAAGGGGAAGGTTGGGTTGGATTGAGGATGTATTTATGGATGGGAGGTGGGTATAAAACGGACTGGACAGAATGATGGTGGAGTGAAAGATTTTTGAAGACATTTTTTGAAGACAGAGATGGAAAGAAGATAAGAAGTGTGATGGCACAGATGGTGTTTGTGTTTTCGATAAAGAGGGAAATGAGGCACTTTCAACACCACAAATATACTTTGTGACATAGAAAACGGTCATCCAACAGTGGAGGCAACAAGAGAGACAGACTAAGAAAAGTATGGAGACAGAGACTGAGGGAATCAAGGATGGAGAAAGAAAAAGTTACTCAAACTCCAGATATGATCACTTTTGTATTTGCATAAGGTATGTGGACCTGAGAAACACTTCAAAAGCAACATTCTGGTCAGAGCCATGCACACCTAATTCGCATAGCAAAAGAAAACAGCATTCAAACATGTGGGAGACGAGGAGGAAAAGTGGCTGTGGGAGGAAGGAGAGGACCCATTTTCATGAGTCACACTTAAAGCCAATGTTTCATCACTGAGTGTTCAATAGGGAGACCAGACAGTTATTTAGAGTTACACTAGACAGGTGCAAATCTTAGGGGGATTCTCACAGTAACTTCATATTATTTGGGTTTTCATTTAGCAGCACAGGATGCAAGCAGGGCAATGCCAAATTGATTAGGCTGAACAAAACATGTTCCCATCTGTTTTGTGACAACAGGCTGATTTTGATGTATAGGGGAGGGAGGGGGGAGGCAGCTCAAAGCAAAGGGTGGGGCAGGAAAAGAAAAGGAGTTCAGTGGGTTAGGCAGTGGTCAGTGTGGGTTCAGTGTATAAACAGGGTTAAGCTGAGACTAAGAACTACTCATATAATGCAAAATTATTATGACAGTATAGTATTGACTATAATTTAGAACATGCATCGGGGCTGAGTCAGATCACCTACACTAATTCTGTTGAATAAAACAGTGTGAGGCAGACTGGCTTCAGTCTGCCTCACACTGTTTGTATCTTACCTACACTGACCACAGCAGTAAGGATTACATATGTGGAGGATGTAAGAGCAGGAGAGACATGAGTATTATTCATGAAGCAAAACCAGTTAGTCTTCTGCTACAGTATCTTAGAAGTAAATCCTGCTGGTTTCCAGCAGGGTTTCTTCAGTTTGTGCCTGAGAATGCCATGCAGGTGTGTGTCTGATATCTGCTTATTATCCTTTTATAAAGTGATATCAGAGGACTGTGTTTGTATGGTATTCATTTGCTTTAGCATTTACCAGATCATGTAATGTTGCTGCACTTTGCACTAATGGTTTGGTATTAAATAGTACACATGGCTACTGTAACAAATAGTTCTTGGTGACAATTGCAGGCAAAGATATAACATGCTGCAGCAACAAAACATAGAAGCAAAAGCATAGCAGGTATTGATGAAGTCATCATGTCTTTAGATGTTTTTTATAGCAATTAATAAGCTCTAACTTAGATACCAGTTGAGTCAGTGTTAAAACCATGCATGATTGTCATCAGAGCAACTTGTGTATCACAAACTGATCATTATCTTATTCCCAGCAGGACTTGAACATAAGTGAGTTAGTGTATATGCTTCCCACAGTCCCCCCACCTGAATTACATCAACAAAAATCACACCAATATGAGTGATTGGATTAAATGCTAAAGTAAAAAAGAACTCTCTGTAGTAACTACGTCTGAGCAGGGACATAGCGTTTCAATAAAAGTGAAAGGCGCGACTTGATAAAACTCTGGCGACAAATTAACTGCAGTAGTCCTTCATAAAAAGTGTTAATTACTGTGAGAGCTTTCAGCTGAGTTGTGAGGCTTTTGAGTCTTATTATTCACTCAATTCATTAATGTCTACTCCACCAATTTAACAGCCAGAAGCACACGCAGTTAATCAAAATTAACAGCCATAAATAATGTAAGAGGGATCATTAGCCATTTTATTCTGAGAATGACTTTAGTTTTATTTTAACCTTTAATTCCTGAAGAATTGCTCATAAAATGTACCAGATACAATGACTTTAATTTTCTCTTGTATATCCTGATACTTAATTTACAAGAGAATATAACCTGGACTATGTGAGCTTCATCAGTTATGACTGACCACCTTCTGCAATATTAGCTTTCACACAGAGAGATTGTATATAAATGTTATTGTAGTATCTGATGCCAGGTGAGATATAGTAACTCCTGCCTGACAACTCTAAAGGGTGACACACAATATTCCTCTTCCCAGAGTTAGTACAAAATTAGCCATCCAACCACAAAAGAAAAGTAACAATGTTGTTTGATCTTGATTGATTGATACCAGGATATTATCATTGGTGGGTCATTCCACAAAAATATTTTAGTGTGGCCACACTGATAATCAAAAGAACAGAAAAAAAAACAATAGGACAGAAGAACAGAAAGGGGTGAAGGAATGGAAAAGAGGAACAACACAGGAGAGGGGAAGAACGGAGAAACAAAATGGCAGACTCTAAAGTGCAGCCTGCCACTGTACTGCCTGCAGTTCAACCCCTGTAAAGGCAAAAATGAGGCAAACTGCAGGCAGTGCAGTGAGCAGCAGCTGCACTGAAGGTTTGGAGGAGCCTGCATGCACAAAACTGATGGGAAACTGTTCTGTGTGGCTGCTCCCATCCCTAGAGCAGGGGCTGGAGTGGGAGAGTTGGGTGAGAGGGGGAGGGCGGAGGTCCATGAGATAGGAGGCAGCACAGGGTCAACCAAATGCTCCCCATTAACAAAGGTGAGGACAAGGGAAAAATAAATAAAAAGAAAGTAATGTTCAGTCAGACAACAGAGGGCATGAGGTAAACACAAACTAATTCTCTCTCTGCTACACAGTGTGATGGTGGTAATGGTAACGGTGGAGTGTTGGGACAAAACACAAAATGAACTGAGGTTCAAACTTAGTTGCCAGTTTATTCGATCTACTGATTAATACTGTTTATACTAAAATGTGTTTCTAATATTTTGTCCACCACATTTATTTCAGGGACTAAATATCAAAAATACTTCTCAGCATAAAACAAGAGCATAACAAACTACAGCCTCAAAAATCACCGGAAAGGTGAGTCTTCATCTCTCACAAACTGTCTCAACAAAAACTCTATTTCAGGAATATTAGGCTGCTTTAGTTTTAGTAAAGTGGATCCAATAAACCAGCAAATAAGTACTGAGCAGTTCTCACTGTAGTTGAAATAAAACATGTACTGCTTGCAGTTAAGGATAACAGTCATGGGAGCTGTACCTCAATCCTTAACAACCGAACATGCTGGAAAATGCACAGGAAGACGCCACTTGACTTACTTCTTACAATGTGTTTGACCACTAGAATGTGCACTGATAGCTCTGTAAACTTTCCAGATTGCTCAATTACCAATGCTGAATAAAATGAATAATGGCATGCAATAATCAACAAGTGATCTTGGGTTTATTAGCTTGTAGTTACTGCCAGAGACTCTTCTGCACAGTGGCTGTATGAGTCACTCTGTGTAACGTCTTTAAAAATATGGCATGTGTCATCAAGAAATGGACTGTTCTCCCCCAAAAGAGCTAAAGTGTGGCACTTATTCTTTATTTCTACGGGTACTTTTGTCCATATACATTTTCTATAAATTATTTTAAAAAGCTAGAAGTGCAACTTTCACATTAAATTAAAAGAAAACAAGAGCACGAAAGGTGCACGAAACCCTTCCATTTGAAAATACTAAAACTGTAACTCACAGCCAACCTGGCTAAGAGATAAGAGTAGATATGATGGTTGAAAAGGTGGCAAAGCTGATTATCACTACATTAACAAAGATTATAGAAACAGTGGTGTCTTCCTGTCATCCTGTCAGAGCAATGAAACAGAATCACATTGAAATGACAAAACCACCACAACCTTAAAATCTGTTCAAATATTTTGGGGAGAACTGCGTGTTCTATATTTAAGTATAACAAATAAAGTGACTCAGATTTTGATTTCAGTGTTGCTGCAGCCAGTTTTACACTCACGTTTTGTACTTATTTGGATAAGGGCTGTCAGAAAGTAATCAGCTTAAGAATGACTGAATAATTGCTGATGATGTCAATTAATGTGAAAAGAGTGGGACGTCAGGTTACTGGTGATTTAAGCCACAAGTTAAATTATAGCTTGTTGAAGTAAACACTGTAATATGTTTTGTTCAAAGTATTTTTTATGTTTTGCTTAAGGTTGTGGCATGTGCTGCATTATGCACAAAGTGACCACAGATGGGTTACTTATGAGCATTTCTTCATATCATTGAGACTCACTGTGCATAAGCATTGTTGATTTACAGCATGTCAGACTGTCTAAGCAGATTAGGTGTGCATTAGGCAAGTATGTGCACATTAAAAATACCAACATCCATGTTTTATTCCCTATAAAATGTTCCGCCCAGGACCCTGATGACTCACTCCACAGTGGTAATAAACAACTGAGTCTCCTTGATTCACTGTGTCATCCTCTAGCAAAGGCCTTACCCTCTCTCTCCTCCTCCATGTGGCTGATACGGAGGGACATGGCAGCCTTCTCCTCCCTGGCCCGGTCCCTGGCACTGACTGCCTCAGCTACCATCTCCTGCCACTCCAGGACCTGGCTCTGAGTGTCATCAGCACTGCCTGACTCACTCGCCTGCGACCAGACGGAGCAGAAAGGGACAGGATACCAACACTGAGCAGGCTTCATCACTGCAAGCAGGAGAATTTAAAAAAAAATTCCTGGATCCCTGACCTGAGAGGCAGCCCTCTTGGTGAACAGCTCCAGGTCTGCTTGTAGCGTCCTCTGTTGCTCCTCATATACGACCAACTTAGCCTCCAGCATTTCTAACAGGAAACACACAATTTTCACATCAAAGCTGCTAAAGACACTGCAGATTTAACAATGATTAAAGTGAATTTAAGACATAAAGCAGGTGAGTAAAATTTACAGAGAAAATATTGTGTGCTAGTGTTTCTACAACACTTGTGATCGTAAAAGCCACTCAATTTGGATTTTATTACCGTTCTTTGTTTTCAGCTCCTCATATTGCTCAATTTTCCAAAGGTTTTCTTCTCTCTCCTCCTCCAATGCTGTGATACGACTCCGCAGGGCAGTCAGTTCTGGGGGGGCGGCTCCAGCCTGAAGAGGACAAGGTGAACATCTTTTAAATGGGTCTCTCTTTTTTTTTACCTTGCAGCTTTGCTTAAAAGACAAACAGGAGGACCTTGGTAAGCCATAAAGTTTCCTATAGTTCCTTTTGGATCAATCTTTTTAATAAAGTGATTGATGCCAACATCTGCTTACATCTGACAGAGGATAACCGTTCATTTCAATATGGGAAAAAAGGCCTCTCTAGAAAGGAGCACAGCAAACAGATGGATTAGACAGAAATAAAGTCTAAAAACTTGTTAATCTTACTTGGCTTTTCTTCAACTCCTCCTCCAACTGTCTGATCCGAGATTTAGACCATGCTTTCATTTTCAGGAACTTGGCCTCTGATCTGCTGGCTTCATCTGTTTTTTGCTTTGCTTGGGCTGCAAAAAATAAAAAAAGTGAATGAAACAGTGATATTCAAGACTACAATGAGATAACATTTCTGAAGAGATCCCAGTGATTGACTTTTGCCCCTGCAATAAGTAGGTGTCCTTATTTTAGAATTATGTTTATTATATGAGAGAAATTATTATAATCATGTGGTGATAGGGATCTTCTTGGAGTTTAACCCACAACTTTTGGATGCACAGGACATAAAATCTGGTTTAGACCAACAAGTAAAAGTCTAGTTGAAGTCTGTGAAAACCAAAAAATGAGCCTTCACTAAGCATGTTTTGTTGAACACCTTTAACTTCCCCTCTTTATTGTTTTCTTGCTTTAACAAAATTCCATGCAGGCAGATTTCATCCCGTTTAAGACAGAAATGAAGCTGCTGACCATCTTTCTGGGACATGTAGACTGAATAATCAAAAGACAGAATGATGCAGGAGAATAACTGACCTTCCAGCTCAGCTATTCTTTGGATGGAGGCTGAATCAGCGGGCATGCTTCCAGTCCCTGAGGCCTCCTGACTGGGAGGTGGTGCTGCTGCCGATGAGGCCTTCCTTAGCTCCTCCAGCTGCCCCAGGAGATCCTGCTGGGTCTGGTCCATCTGTGACTGATGCTGCTCAGTCATCCGCCGCACCTCTGCCTGCTGTTTCTCCATCAGGTCACGAAGCTGTGCTCGCATCACATGCTTCTCTGCCTCCATCTTAGATTCCAGACTCTCTCGCTCAACCTGCAGCCGATGAAGCCGTTCTGTAAGCTCCTGTGGGGAGAAAAGATGATGACGAGGCAGAACTGTCGAGAATGTAGCAAAGACAAGGTGGGGAAGACGGTGTAACTTGATTTAATTTTTAAGAGGTGTTAAAGAAAGGCTGTTACATATGTCAGGGGGAAAAAAACTCACAAAATATGCACAAACATAGAGGACAAAGACATGTACAGTAAAGCGACGTCTTTCCTGACCTTTATCTGTTGGTCCCTGCCGTCCACCTCTCCCTGGAGAACATCAATGACCTGGGTTTTACCGAGCAGCACCTCCTCCTTCTCATGGAGCTTCTGTTTTAGAGCCTTCAAAAGCTGAAGAGACAAAAAAATGTGATGAACATTAAACAACTAACACAGTGACCTGTGTATAATACCAGTCATGTTAGGAGTTACATGAAATCATGTGACTACTGTAGTAGTTACATACAAAAACAACATCACAAAGAGAAAACAGAAGATTCTGTTAATAAAGACAAGTCCAGTGGTTCCTCACTGATTCATTTAGCAGTGAGTGGTGTCACTACCTGCTCCAAGTCTGCACTGGCATCAGACTTTGCTGCCAGCTTGAAGAGCTCCTGTTCATGCATCTGGTTGATCTCCATCAGCTGGTTATCTTTCTGAATAATGATGTCTTTGAATGTCTGGATCTAAAAACAAACAAGACGCATCATCAGACGTAAGATATGCTGGATCTTAAAAAAAAATTCTCATAACAAATACAAACAACAGCATCAAATCCGACAATAAAATCCTCACTGTTTGGATGTGTTTTGAAACAATGCTTGTGCCATTAACTAGAAATATGCTAGTTTAAAACCAAAATACTTTGAACACTTGCATTCTGTTTGTACATGTTCTCCTTCTGACTGTACTGCTCCTTCTCTGTGGCCAGCAGCTCTTTGAGGCTGTCTGTCTGCTCCTGCAGCAAACTGTAGCGCTCCTCTGCTTCTCCCACCTTCCTGGTCAGACTCTGCACCAGCAGCTGGAGCTCCTGCACTGTTCCACTGTCCTCTGCCACCTGAGGAGGCAAAGCACAGCTGAGCATCAACGAGTGATTGGCAGTATGTCTCTTAAGAGAGACGTACATATTTATGCCTCTTGATTGAAGTTAAATGGTTGAATTCCTGGATCATATCCTCTGCTGTTATTCATTCTGTTGTAATCTTAAGATTTGAAAATATCTGCAGTGGAGAGCTACTGAGAACTGATTTTGTTAATGCTGTTCACGCCACAGTCTTGAGAGGTGCATGACCTTTTGTTGTGGTGCAGGTGTGATGGGCTGATCTCCTGCCAGTGCTGTTTGCAGGTGAACGATGTACGCCTCTTTCTCTGCCAGTTTCTTGTCCTTCTCCGTCAGCATAGTGTCTATTTCCTCGCCGCGTTGTCGCTGTGACTCCAACTCCTTCCACTAGAATAAATTAGTATGTCTTCGGTTAGAAAAATTCAAAAGAAAGCAGATTTCAAACCTGGGTTGCCTCTCACTCTGGAGGTGTACACTTGGGAAAGTGACAGCCATTTGTGATTAAACCTTACAAACCAGGCCACAGTAGAAATAGATTTTAACACCTGATTGCCTGAGGGCACCTTGTTCAGTGCTATGTGACTCAATTCCTGGCGAATACACAGAGAGAATGTTTAAACGTGCTATCTATCAGCTGACTATAAAAACAAACAGGGCAAAAGACTTGCTGCTGTTCAACAGAGTCAGTCTGCCAATGCTGTAATATACTGTGTATGTTTACTGTGCTTTCAAATGAAACTGATAATTTCAAGGCCCCACAGTGAACAACAGACCAGCAAATTAAGTGCTTTTTATTTCATCAGTAAATCCATTAATCACTGTAATTCAATTAAATTGGAGACAGGGCTGAACAATTAATCATATAATAATCACAATCATGATGTTGGCTTCATCGGCTTCACTATTTCAGGTGTGAAGTCACTCAAAGTCACTGATGCATCAAAACCTTTTTTCATTTATACTTTTGGGATTTTTCAATCTAGTGTGAATTATGTGAAGCAAAGGAGAATGGAGAGTTGTGACAAATACAGCAGAATCTGGTATGTCACCCATAACAAGTTACAGTTCTTCTATCAAGATAATTAACTTAGTAAGTGGAATTAACTAACAAGACAGAGAGTTGGATTCTAATACATCCTTTGGGCGTAACTTGTCTGAAGCCACATAGAAGTATTTGAGAATCATCTTTTATCAATAACCATGCAGCCTCTTCTTCAGGATACAACTTACCTTGTTTTCCAGTTCCTCGTCTCTCTGTGCCAGCTGCTGTTCTAGTTCCTCAACTTTCTTCTTTAGCAAGACGATCTTGCCCCGACTGGCTTGCTCTCCTCCTCCTTCTGATGACCCCTGAAGGAAACATAAAGACGCTGTAAATATCAAATGGCACGCGTTGGACTACATTTGCCGGAAGACCAGAAATATGACTCAGATGGACTGCTTATATTGCTGTGTCTGCTACTTGTTAACATCAGCATTTATTTTCTAATAAATTATCTGTGGCAGCTTCATAAGCCAGTGGTTCACATGTTGCAGTGACTTTGCACTTTAGTCTTTATGCCTTTATACATAGATAAAATCAGATACATAGTCAAAAGTGTTCACGTGTGACCGTACAAGTGTGAACGTGTTTGCTGGCTTATACCTTCTTGCCGTGTGTCGGCGTTCCCTGACCTCCCTGTTGTTTCTTCAGCTCCTCCAGCTGTGTTGTGAGGGACGTCACCTTGGCCTTGTTCTGGAGACGCAGCTTTGACAGTTTGGCCTCACACGCTTCCCTCTCCACCTGAGTCACAGACAACATGAATTAATTTGATTAGCTTCAGGTATTGTTTTTGCACACAGTTAAAAATGCTTAAATGTCTTTGTTCGTGTTGCACATACAGTCCTACTTACTGGGGAAAGGTGCATAATTTTCATAAAGAAAACTATTTTTTAATCACATTTTGCCTTGAATTTATGCTGGGAGAAAGAAATAAATAGAAATCAAGAACCTGAAAAGAATCTAAAAAAACTGAAAGATCTAAATTTTATATTTTGGCTGCATCTCCAAGCCATAGGTCAGTAAAGTGCTTAGCTGCAGATGGAAAATTTAAGGACATGATGGATTGAGATGTGTCTAGTAGCGTAATAATGGTTTGTTGTTGAGTATATATTCCTGTTCACTCTCTTCTGTAACGTGGCTTCTGAACCAAACATTTACTTTGTTGCGACTGAGCCCTAATCTCACATTCCTGTCTTTATTATCATATAGTAGACTTTGACATGGCAGTTTAATAGTTAACTATATCCGGGTTTTTACAGAATGATCTCAGTCAGTGACTAACAGCAGCAGCATTACAAACATGTGACCAACTGTTCCTGGCTCAGTCAGACACAAACCCCTGTCAGATAGGCCCCAGAGCAGACACTATTGTGAGCACTGCGAGGAAAGTAAGTAACAAAGATGAACGAAGGACCCAGGGTTTCCCAGCAGAACATGGCCACTCTCTGGCACACATAATCAGCTACGTGAGCATAAATAACACATATACTGTACAAAGAACCATCAGTTGTTAACAATTTCAAGTTTAGCAATTCAGCCCTACCGAAACACTGAGCCCTCATAACTCAGCACACCTGTTTACTAGGGGAAAGCAGCCAGGGGAGAAACTGTCCTCACCTTAAGTTGCTCATCTTTGGTGCGAAGTGCTGCATCCTTTTCCCGGATCATCTCCTTCAGCTGAGTGACGAGCTGCTCTGTTTGGGTGAGCCGCTCTGCCATTTCTTCTACAGCAACCTCTCCACCACCAGCAGCAGCAGCACTACGGGGAGAGCCTGGGCCCTGAGGAGAGACAGAGGAAAGACGGTGGACCAGTGACCAAGAAAAAAAGCTCTGCATTTGATTTTGAATGCTGTTATGAATGCACATCCTGTCTAGAAATGAACGCAGCTGGTGTTGGAGTGAGTGTATGGGTATTTGTTTGCAGCAAACTAAAAAAATACTATTTCATCTGGAGTTGAACTGTAGTATCCTGCCAACTTCACAGCGTGTGTATTTAAAGAAACATAAAACAAAGACTGTTAATTTAATTTCTTTTTCTGTTTAAAATCTGTATATCTTACTGTGTCAAACTGATCTCTCTGTGTGTAAGAGATCATAAGGTAACCATAGATAACTATTTTACCATGGCCACTGAAAATTCTAGATCTTGATCCTTGCAAACCTCTTCCTGTTTAGCTAAATGATGCCTAGCAACTTCTAAAGCTCAGAAACTGCATCTTAAGATGTTTAAAATATACTTTTAATTTTAGGATTTATGGCATTTTGTCGGCAGGTGGCCATAGTATACAACATTCTTTCATAAAACAACATTCATAAAGGCTTGTGAAAATGTTATTGATATGGTCCAAGGCTTCTTATGCTCAAAAAAAAAAAAAAAAAAAAAGGATTATTACAATTTTAGAAATGACAGCAATAAAGATAAAGTAAGATTACGTTAATCTGGATCAGTCATGTGTGGCAAACATACAATCTATGCAATCTTATTAGTAATGGTTGCAATAACAACCCAGTGTACTGGGTCAGTCCAATAGAGTACGGGGGCTGAACAGTGGAAAGGAATTCAAAGGAACATGACTGAAGTAAAGGTTACATGGTGCACATGGTTCTCATATACCACCTCAGATTAGAAATTTGGATGGATCTTAAGCCATTAGATAACTAAACTGAATGTTAACTAATAAAAGATAAGCATAAGGGCTGTAGAGTAAATAGGCTGGGGCTGCAGAGGGGTTTAAGCTGGAGCAGTGGTTCCCCCTCACAGGAAGTGTGAGCTCTACTTGTCTGAGTTAAAGCCCTGTGCTCAGCAGTCTACCTAATTCCAGTTTGTCTAGACATGAAACACACTGCAAAGCCTTCAGTTGAGTTTCCTTTGAGCAAATTAAATTACCAGAGAAATGTTGTTAGTGCTGACTAAAATCACTCAGACACACATAGTATTTAATTTTGTATTTTTAAGTTTAGTTGTGAACATGTAATGATAGACAAAGGGTAGAGACATTCCTATAAATGTGTGAATATAGCAACAGATGGTTCACTGGAAGCAAGCTGTGAGACAGGTTACAAATACACAACTCATGCTGTTTGAATATAGATGTATATTTGTTAGATAAGATGCTGCTAACAACACAACACTGGTGCCACAATACCAGTCACCAGACACTTGATTATAACGCCACTATTCAAGCAATGACAAATAAGCATACTGTGTACTTACTCCAGAGCCAGGCTCTCCCTCTTCACCGGAAAACCACTTCAGCATGGTTTCAGTTTAGACCTACAGCACATGCACGCACGCGCACACACACACACACACACACACACACACACACACACACACACAGTAAATATATTATTCAAAATGTAGAAATGTGACCTTCCTACTGGTGATGTGTCGATTTGAGGTTCAGGAAATGACACTTGTCAATAAAACTAATCAGTATTATTATCTATTATAATCAATTCTGTCATTTTATTCCTCTACCTTATGATGACATGACTAGTCAGAAATTCAAGCTAATACAGCTGCTACAGGCCTTTTAACAACTCTGCCTACAGAATAGAAATCTTTAACTCTACCCATCATTGATTTAAGCTTTTGAATGATTCTTGTTTTAATGTAAAATAAATCAAATTGAACCCGTATGATAGTCTCATAATGCTGTTTCATCATGACTCTTTCATTGCTGTTAGCTGGCTGCTTAGAGAACCTTACCTTAGATTCTATACAAATAATGTTAAGAAACTGAAACAACCTCACTAATGAACACATGATTTTACGGCATAAATATAAAACAGTGGTTAATAAATATAATACAGAGGATGGCTTAACCTCCACAGAGCAGGACTGATACTGTATTTAAATGAATGAGCAGGTCAGTGTTCAGACTTTCAGTCATTACAAGATTACATTTCACTGTGTCCCTTCTTTAAATTATTTACAACACCCCAGCAGATAACAGACTGAGAGAGTACAGGCTTTCAGGTCAGTTCATCTGACAGACTGGGGGAGCAGGGCAGGTATGCCAAGTCAGTCACGTGACTATAGGAAGAGTCAAACCTACTCATAAAGCCTGTTTTGTATTTCAGCAAGTTGCAGGCTCAGTTTCAGCTGCACAATGGCACAGCCTGATTAAAACCAGACTGACAGGTGTGTCCCTTGGTACATGTTGCAGCTAGAAGCCAAACAACCAGAGGACTAAACTGGCCACGACTTGAGGCCTGGTATAACACTGACAGGGTGTATGATCAGCCAAATTCATTCAGCTTGCTGAACAGTCCAACCCACGTGACGCAGGAGAAAAATCAGGTCAAACTGGTTCTGTCACGCATACCTCAGTAGGCTCCAGGACCCTGAATGCCACAGTGGCTATTTGCTATTTTTCCTGAACTTCAAGAGTCACCAAGCTTAACGTGATTTATTTACACAAACACACATTCAATTATCTATTTCGAATGAAACATAGGTATAGAGGAACAGGTAAATTGTGCAAAGGAACCGTTCCCTGAACCGTAACTGTGTTAAGATTTGTTAGCAAATTCTCTCTTTAGAGGAATAATACATTGAGATGGCCAGATTAAAGAGCTCAATGACAGATAATGCAGAGCGATGCTAACGCTGTAGATATGGACATACATCTTCTTTTAAAATCTAATTTTGCTGATGATATTCGCAGCTTACAAGAAACCTAAAGCGAAGTGAGCCCAACAAGTACTGCTGACAGAACTGGAGAAAACTCCCATTTCTGCTTATAGTCCAGCGTCACTTAAAGTTATCCAAGGCTGCATTAGCTAAATTACTAGCTTGCATCTCCGACTGCTACACTGATTAATCACTACCACGGCTCATTTTAACCGCAAAGGCCTCACACTTGTACGAGGAGAAGGCCTCAGGGGTTGGGGTGGGCGTCGGCAAGTCAGTCAGTTATTAAAATAAATACCAGTTATAGCTAACGTTAATCCAGCTGGCTAACTTTATCTTACTAGCTATGTAGCTACATGCTAACGTAGTTAGCACTGCGCTGCATCTTGACTACACACTTGATAAATTAGCTCGCGACCAGCAAAATAATACTTTTAAGTGTTTACCGGATTCACAACTTCATGAAAGATCCACCTGACACCTCGCTATGTCGACAAAAAATCCATGAAATTACATTTTATTCCACTTGACGACGAAATCGCAGACGGGACAGAGATGTGCATCCGTCACGTTTGTCAACAGACAACCGGGACGAAGCTGCGCCTGCGCAGTGTTAAGGTTTGTGACAGGTCCCTGAGGAAACTCAACTGTGTATTTGTACAATTATCATTGGCTACGAAACAAAATATTCTGTGTGAAGTTCACGGATATGACTAGATCTGTCGGAGCTACCCAGAAATGAAGTAATTTTGAACTCATCATTTGCTTTTACCACTGAAGAGGCCTGTTGTCCCGGCAAATGCATTTCAAAGAGGAAACAAATACCAAGAGAAACACCTGCATGTCATTTCCGTTTTCGTTTAAACACCTTTGTGAGAACCACTCCGCCTGTTGTCAAAAAGACTCATCCAGATTTTCATCAAGTAGCCCACATTTTGACTTTAATTCATTGCACAGTGAAAATATATAGTTTAGTTTTTATTTATAAAGTGAAAAAAGTACTGCCCTCCTCTTGTTCAAAGGTTTTAAATAATCACCACCCTGAGGCACTCAACATTTATGTTGACACTGCAATTTAGTGAAACCTTTTCTCAAACAGTTTTGCACTTAGTCAAATTACCACAAACAATCTACTGCACAGTGATCGTGGGGCCTCCTCAGGGTCAGGGCCTCAGTGCAGTTGACTGGCCTGGTTGGTAATCCACCATGCTGCAGACAGTCTCTGTGTACTGTCTTGTTTCATTTCATTTTAAATTTGTATGTATTGAGTAGAAGGAACTTGTTGATTCTTCATTTTAAATGTCATGCTGCATTTTACTCATTTAATTCTAATCAGAAGCAAACTTAACACTTTAAAATAATTTAAAGTACTAGGCTTGCTGATTCTGAATGTGGCTCAGTGTGCGCCAAGACACTGTCATCTTAACTCCCTACTCACCTTATGGAGACCCTATGGGACCTTTACTGTATGGATTTAGCCTGTCTCACTAATCTTAGCCTTTAAGGCTCTTTACCTAACACTATGATATCCTTTAGGCTTCACAAACACCTACCTAACTACCCCCCACCCACCCACACACACACACTCACACATAGTGAAATATGTGTCTTCATATGTCCAACCTATATTAAAAACCATACAAGGTGGTTAAGAATACAGTCAGACATGATGTCCTCTCCATATTTCTTTTCAAGTTAGCGGTAAATAGCATAGAACACACAAATACATGTGTC
>BRZM01000784.1:0-35898 GCA_033238685.1 Lates japonicus
GTAAATGCTCTAGTGGTGGGGAGGTGCAGACTAAAAAGAGAGAGCGACAACTAGAATTATGGCGGCTGAAGCTGATTTGGCTATGCTAAGTACCCCACACTTTAAAGACATCAATACAGCACCCTCCACATTGCTAATGGGCGGCTACATCATAGCTGTCACAAGACAAATGCTTGTTAGGGAGATAAATGATAATTCCTGCAAAGTATGTTAGTGCAAAGTACAGGCTGTTGTTATTCTCTGGTGGTGTAATGTTTAGCAACATCAAAATCACTGCAAAAGACAGTCAGAGAATTTCTGAAGGGGAGATATCCGGTTCAGACGGGGCCTTGAAGTCTCTCACTGATCTTTCACTATCGAGGGAAAGGATCAGCTAAAGTTGTTGTTGTCTCCTCATGTGGTAACATAATGGATGAATATAGCAGAGAGAGGACGACTCTGGGAGGTACTGAGAGATCAGGAGAGTTATCTAAATGAGATCTCTGCAGTCCTGAGGACAGAGGAGTGTGTGTCACTGTCTGAAAAAGAGTGTGCGCGCATGTGTGACCATGTGTATTTGTGCAGCTGTGTGTCTTGGCATTAAAGCAAAGGGCGACCTAAAACTAAGTCTTTGATAGTGTCACTTCTATTCAGTGAGTTTTGTGTGGATCTAAGACGAAATCTCACTGGAATATTCAGTGTTTTAGTATTTCTGCCTTATGAAGAACCATGCAATAAACTAAGTTAAGGGGGGGGGGACTAATGCTTTTATAAGATATTTGAGAGACTAGGATTTCGTTAAACAGGGATTATGTGACCAGTGTTATCCATCCATTTTACGCCACTTATTCTGGTCTAGGTCTTCTGCTGGACCCTTACTAGATTAGCCCAGACAACCTTTTCCCTAGCCACGCCCTCCAGCTACTCCTGAGGCTTTCCACAAGCTAGATGGGAAATGTTATCCCTCCAGCATGTTCTGGGTCTGCTTCCAGTTAGTAGTGCCTGAAATACCATCACAAGCTCCCCTGTCTCCTTTCAAAGTGAAGGAGCAGCACTATGTAAACATCAGGTTTTGAACCCCTGCTTCAGTCTCAGTTATCGTTCAAATGATTTATTTCCATTTTGTTCTTTACTGGAAGTTGAACTGCGCAGTTTACCACACTCAAAACAACAGAAAGAATGGATCAGTTGAGAGCAGTCTGCACCTGTGGGGACCCCCTTATACAAAATTGATACAACCGCGCCTTATATTTGTTTTGGGGTTTTTTAATCCATGTTTATTTGCATTTTGGAGAACCACTGAAGTCGTTAAAGGAATGCCAAATTAGCTATTAGAAATTCCTGTTTGCAGTCTGCCCATGAATGCACAGACAACTATCACTGGATTACTTTGAAACTGAGGAAGACTTAAAAATGTGATTGTTTTAAGGCAAGTTCTGGAGTTTTTGTGAGAATTGTTTTTCTATGACTTCTAAGTGGATGCTTATTTGCATTGGACATCAGAGATAATGGTATCCTTGATTCTCCCCTCTCTACCTTAGTTTAAAGAGCTGGTTTAGAGAATAAACACCAATTGTGACTAAAATGTAAATCTTTTCTTTAGTAGCCATATCCAGTGGAAAAATAAATACATCTGGTTTCAGTAACTCCTAACTGAAACAGAGCCTGAAGATCCAGTTCTGCCTGACTTTTAAATACACTCCACAAGACCTGGGGAGTATTGACTTTTTGAGGTTTTTATTACTTCAAAACAAATGGTAATTTACCTATTGCCAACAGTGTTTTCTACAGTCAACAATGAAACATAACACAAGTAAAGGCATCTGTTTGTGAAAGACAAAGTTTTTCAATTTTCTAGTGATGCATTGTTTCCCTGCAACCCACTTCCTGGTTCGAGCCCAGACTTCGAAAAATGCAGCTTTCCAACACATTCATTCAGAAAGAATTTGATGGGGAATAATAACACAACAACACAACAGAAACAATAGACTCCACAGTGAATCAAATAAATAGAAAAATCCAATATAAACATAAAACGAAAGGTGGGACTTATCAGTGTAATTATTTGTACACAGAGTATTGCTCGCTCTGACACCTGTTTTGAGACTTGCTGTTTGTAGTGGTTGTTAGATGTTCACATACAAAATAGAAAATAGTACATAGGGAGTCCACTATACTGTCTGCCTCAGCCAACAAGCAAAAGTAGATAAGGACATGTTCCTTATCTGCAACACCCGAACCTATACACTGATAAAGAATGAAGGAATAACCATTTCTCAGTCCTGCTATCAACACTATCAAGCACGTGAAAAGAAGACTCTGCCATATGGCATTAGTTTCAGTGCCCCAGGGCTAACATCTGTATGCAGACAGCATCCACATCCAGACTGAAGAGACAAATGTTTCTTTTTTCAAAACTGAGAGCAGTCTTTTCATAGACTTGCCATTTCAATGAGACGCAGTCATACATAAAGAGAATGACTGGCAATGCTGCAGGGAACTCTGTGACTATTTGTTTATGTTAGCATCTGGATGAGTGTGCGTGTGTGTGCTGTATATGTGAGTGTGTGTCTATGTGGATTTGGGTGATGGTCAGCTATTAAGGCCCAATGAGCCACAGCCTATATATCTCTATAATGTCCAGACACTTCAGATGCTGTACATGAATTAATGGTAGAAAATATGTGATTATAGATTGTGATTATGGTATCTGGTGAAACAATGCAACTTTATCATCTTTTCACTAAGAGCTTGATTTTTAAAAAATCTATCAATATGTGTTAATGGTGATAGAACCATTCCTTTTTATTACCTGCCTGCACTGTACATACTCACTCACAGTGCCAAAGTATCTAACACCCTCTATTAGGTTTTATTGCTATTGCTTATTTGCTCCAATGCACATTGTTATCAGGTATTAAAATGGTGTTTAAAACTATAAACTACAGTTTGATATAATCAGCAGTTCAACAGTGAGTGCATGGTGGAAGATCTTCAAGGGAAAGAAGATCCTACAAACCTACTGCAGCACTCACACCTTCAGAATGACTTGTAAATCTTAATCTCTTGGTCATTTCATTGGAACTGCTGGGATTAAGTTCTCTGCTTAACTCACTGTCCCCAGCTGTCTGACAAATTTAACCCAGACCTTCAGGTCACTACAGGTATTTAGGATTTATTGATTTGAAGGTCAAGATGTCTGGGGTAAAACTGGCCTGAATTTGGTTGAAATTTGTTTTTGTTTTTTAGATGTTAAGGTTTCAAGAGCACTTAAATGTGTAGCAGGTCCTAATGATGACACTGAAATCATGTGATTAAAATACCTTGATGTCTTTTAATCAAGTACTTACTAAATCTCACTCACTGGTACAGAGGTTTGAGAGCAGTTATCATCAGCTCTGTAGTTCACCTCAGCTCTATTGAGTGTTTCATCATCTTTCAGCTCACGGTTTCAGTTTTACAGCCCATAACTTTACAGTCTGGTTCACTCTTGCAGCTCTCGTAGCGTCACTGTCAGCCAAAGCAGGCAGCGGTTTTTAGCAAAAAGCGGTTTGGACTTATGATCATCAGGTGACCTCCAGCACATTTCCAAATCAGTGCTAATGTTGCTAAATGTCTGCTGGCTGTGTAAAAAGGCAACTGTTTGTTAACAAGTTTGTCACAACCTCCTTTGGGTGACAATATGTTAGAGCTTAACAGCTTCTTCTGCTGCCCCAAAGTGGAAAAAACAATCAATTAATGCCACCTAAATTTACATCATTCAAATGATATCATCATGTATTATTTGTAATTAATTGAATCATCATTTGCACTCACTTTACATACAATCCTATTAGTTAAAAAAGATTTTGAATTACTGAATATTAATTACATGTGAACTGAAATTAATGCTGTACGTTAGCATTAACCATCTGTAACAAATGATGCTTGAAAAGAAACCCTACAGCCTCTGACCATTAAAAACGGTGTACTTCCTGCTGGTGGTTTTTCTAGGCTAAAAGCACTCTGTTCTTTGAAAGCCTCCTCCTTTCCACCCCATTATCTACACAAGGATGTTAAACCCTCAACTTAATCGCTCATTATTGATAGCTCGGCAAGAGGCCTTCCCTCCTGGTGTTATGGGAAAATGGTTAAGGCTGAGATGTAAAAGATGTAGGTTAAGGAGTTATGGAGCCAGCCACTGCACATCATGGCAGCCTCTGACTGGGCAGAGAGACGTGGGCCGTGCTTATGTGTGTATTGTTATGTGTGAATGTTCTCCAGCCTGAAAACTGCTAGGGCACAGTGTGCGTGACAACCTACCACGTGTCCTGTATGTAAGTGTTTAATACTGTCTCCATAGCAGATTCATCAGTGGCAGCCATCTTGGTTGTTAATGAAATTGCTTCAGAGCCACTCCTATTGGGTCACTGTATCAGACCCAACCCATTTTAGATAAATGGTTATGATTGGCCTTAGATCGCTCTTACTCTTCCTTACACACTACTTCAGCATAGGGGAATCCAAAGCTTAATAGACCTGCCATGCATTGTTATGGTTGCTAAGCTATGATTGGAAAATTGCTGTTTAAGGGAGGGGTTTAGTGAACGGTCAACTGATAAGCATGACAGCCCTTCGTCAAACAGCCATCTGACAGCGTTTCAGTCTGAGACATATGATTGTCTGGTTCTGCTGGAGGTTTCTGCCTCTTAAAAGGAAAATTTTCCTTGCCATTGTCGCCTAGTGCTGATCATGGTGGGAACTGTTGGGTCTCTCTCTGTATATACCTATTTTAAAGAGTATGGTCTAGACCTGCTCTAGATGAAAAGTGCCTTGAGATGACTTTTGTTGTGAGTCGGCGCTATATAAATAAAATTGAATTGAATTGAATTGAATGAAACTGTAAGACATGCTGTGTGTGTGAGACTGGTATATCAGGGGTCATGCCTCTGTAAAAACTGTGGCAAGACCTGCTGTTTATGAGCTGGATAACATGACTCTGACAGCATATCAATCCCTCACATTTCAGCCAAGGACACGGAGCAAAACGTCAGCTTTGACAGATGATGCAGCCTGGGATTTTCACCATAACAGCAGAGGACTATCCAGTTTACACCACTGCTCCGAGCCACTTCTAGTATTAATCCTCAGAAAGCCACAAACATGCAGCGGGAGAGGGACCAGTGTGACCTCGTTTTTAAAAGTGCAAGGTCATGTGACCACGCACTTGTGAACAGAAAGGAAAAGATAAAGAACATGGGTACAGAGGAGGAATAATGAGGAGATAATGTTCAGTGAGCAAGCGGGTGAATCAGAACATCTTGATCTTGATTTTACAACAATGGCCGGCTCCATGTGCAGTATCTGACTCACTTACCAAAATATTATTGATGTGAAATGTTACTATAAAATCATTTACAAATAGGTTTAAGCCATCTGCAACCTTATGCTAAAACAATAAAAAAAATATTCCAGCAGGAAGGCATCTGTGAATACATCACAGTACAGTTGCAACCATAGCAACAAAAACAAATCTGACAAGATTGCTGTTCAGCCTCAAATTTCATAAATTAAATGGTTTCATGCTCTCTAAATTAAAAGTAATGTTGCTTAATTGTATTGCTGGTTAATTGTACTAAACACACACTCACAATGCAGGGAGTTATCTCAACAACACAGTCCAGTATGACTCACAGCTTCACCATTAGCCCACACATGGGAGAGGAAAGATAAGTCTAACCTACAAACAGAGTAGTGATACTTATAAAACATTGATCAGACCACCACTACAGTCTGTGGACCAATCATTTGCCATCATTTCCTCTTTATCTCCTCCCCCCCCTACAATCCATTCACTGTATGGCATTTACATCCCATTCCCTCCTCTTCCAGCCCACTTGTCTTTAGCTGCAGATGGTAAATGGAAGCTTGTACCTGTTGACCTACATTACTGCTGTCTTGCTAAGCCTGAACAGAGGAAGCTGTTTCTATCCTACTGAACCTGGGTACAATCAAGCACATACTGTATGATAGCAAGCAGACAGTCCTGCTCAAGTCACAGCAGGAAAGATGGAACAAAATGAGATTTCCCTACAAAGAAAAAGAGAAGAAGTTACTACAAATGAGGGAAGAGCACAAATGCAGGTGTTACCCACATGTAATGTGTCTATGGTAGTCACAGAAAAAGAAGACCATTGGGATAAGCCTCCCATTGGCCACTTCCTGCTTTCTGTGCTTTTTTCAAAGTACTGCGTGTTGGTCTGATTCAAACATTTAACTTCCTTAACCTAAGAAGTGAGATGCTCATCACAGAAAAGGTTGACAAAAATGGTGTGGGTGTTTTTTAAAGATATTAAAGTCACTTCTTAAAAAATTTCCATCTTAAATGACATGCTGCATGTTTGTTGACTGACTGGTGGAGATAGCTGTAGGTGCAACTCTATTAAATGCTCCCCAGCAAATAATGTGACAAAGCAAGGAGGAAAAGTTGTATTACAAATAGTGAATTAATACAGAGAGCAAGGCAGGAGTACTGTGAGGAGGGCACCAAATGGTAAGATGGTTTTCAGTGACAAGAATTCAATGAGTCTGGAGTAGCTATTACAGGTCTGATGTTTACATCTGGCCTGACTGAGGGTTAATAGACAGTTAGTCACACAAGTTACCCACATGCTCTCTCAAACATTTTACGCCACAGTAGCCATTTTAAAGCAGCGAGTATTGCTCAGCACCCTAAAAATGTTGACCTACATCTCACTGACTTTCACAAGGGAGGAAACGATCCCCTGGAATTATGTGAAAATAAGGTCCACTGCCATTTATGGCCAGAAAGTCGATGCTTATTGGTTTTTGTTTGTTAAAAACAATGTTCCCCACAGGCTCTATGTGCTGTCCAACATAACCATATCAGCATGATACTGGGCTCTGCAACACACTTCTCCAGTGCTGGCACAGCACACACAGTGTAAAGATCCAGAATGCAGGTCAGGTCAATATAAAACCATGTCTAGAGAGACATACAGTAGACACTGCATATCAAACATACATTATTTCATAACATATTACAGTGGACAGAGCACAAGCAAACACAGAAAAAGCCAAAGAAAAACAATGATATTGACTGATAAAAAAAAATAATAATAATAATCAGCTCTATTGACAATACAAGTGACAATTCAATTTAGGCACTGGCACAAAAACAGTAGTTGCTCAATAAAAGCTGCAATTAACTACCAGTACAATACTCAGCCAGTCCAACAACAAGCACCTGATTCAGCAGCACTCAACAAGACACATCTGCATCACTCCTCAGCCCCCTTTCATCTCAGAAAGGTAATGCTGATGTTCACGTTACTTTTGTCTTTGAAATATTCCCTTTCATTTCAGCAGCCTTGCCTTTCTCTAAAGGAGCTTCAGCTCTTTGTCTCATGAATTTTGTGTTGATGCGGTTTCAGTTTGTGTAGGCACTTTGATGAACTGGAAGAGGTTGACACATTATTGTGTTATTACAGAATAATAAAATGTAGTGAAATGTATGTATATGAGATAATCAACAGAGAGGTCACTAGTCAAAAACATCACCTCGAACTGCAAGCTATCCACAGCCCTGCATGTACAGGGTGACTGTACACAACAACAGAGTTTGCAGGCCACACAGAGTGAGTCATGTTCCAGAAAACCAAACAAATACAGACTGACATGACAAAGACAATGTGTTCAGATTGATCTATTGTGTCCCATGTTGAGCATGTAAGCTGATGCAGCTGAATACCAGTGTGAAGCAAATCCTCGACCCCTCCATAGAGGGGGAAATGATGAATCAATACAGACACACACAGGCCTATTTTCTGGTTTACTTCAATCAAATGAAGTTCAATAATAGCTGAAACAAACATTTGAGGATTAACAAAATCTGTTCACTATCCAGAGTCTCAAGAGCACTAAACAAAGTGTCTCTTTGTTTTCTGGAAGATAAAACAAATGGCAGATGTGATTTTTGTTCTCAGAAACATCGGATTAGTACAGTAGCAGGGTAGTGCTGTAAAAGCTGAGAATTTTGACTACATATGACTTTTGACTGGTCTCCTGACTACAGAGTCTCTTGACTACATGAAATGCTAAATATATCTTCTCTTCTCTCTCCATGAAACAGCCTCTGAGCTAATGTGGGCAGCTAGGCAGTGGTGGTCGGGGTGTGAAGGGATAACATGCATCCAGTGGAGATGCTCTCATCAGCGGATCTCAGCTGCACAGCGTTTGAGGCTCATCCGCAGACTCATACCAGTCCACATGACTTCACACACTGATGCTCACTGATAACGTTCCCAGGATTAGGGCCACTGTGTGTCGATATGAGAGTGTGCGTGCATGAATGTGTGTGTGTGTATGTGTGTGCAAGTGCTCGGGCCTAAGATCCGTGGAAAAGTCACAGATATGCGCAACCCACATAGCCACTGATTCCTGCCAGGAGCACCCACCAGCAGCTCTGTGACCAGATTCCACTGAGTGTCTGTGGCAGAGGTTCCCAATCTGGAGGTCGGGACCTGCCAAAGGGGTCACGAGATGATTATCAGTGGCCGAAAAAAGAATTTATTCAATTCCTCTAAACAAAATTCTTGTTTGCAAGTAGAAACCTTTTTATTTAATAACGGTCACAAAGTTTTAAATTATATAAGAAAGTAAGTAAAATAAAAGTACATTTATGTCACAACTTGATTCTACCACAAGATACATGCAAAATGGCATAGGCCAGAAAAAGACATTTCAAATGCTCTAATGCTCTACTTTTTTACAAAAGGTGTAGAAAAAGTGTCTTGTCCTGAAGTGTAAAAGGAGTAAAAGCCTTTTCTGTATTTCCCTGGTTGCTCTGGCTCTGTTTTTCTCTTGCCTTACTCACTGTATCCAGGAAGAAGTAGTAAGAGCAGATAATACTGTCAGAGTTCATTATAATCAAATGTGCAACCCATACAAAGTGAGGTTGGGTGTGTTCTTAGTCTCAGGCATCACACAGTTAAATTAAACCTATATTTTCCTCATCTCCTTTTTATTGCTCTTTCTCATTCCTCTCATTGTCTCACTCTCTCCCAGCTTATCACTTCAAATCATTCATAGTGTTTAAAGTATAATATGATGATAAAGTTTATCTCTAACATCTAACTACAACCAGTAAAATACAAATTTCACATAAACAGGCTTTTAGTTAAAAAATGAATATGCTCAACACATAGGCTATAAATATATTGTAGCACATCTACACACACTTCACACAGATGTACTGACAAAGACTATGATTGGCATGAGCAAGATGAGATGCAGCAGCCGTCATGATCACGTCTGTTTTTTTTCAAGGACAGTCTATCAGAAAAGATACCTGATAGCAATGTGCTGGTTTTTCATGTCAAACAAACCTTTACTGAAATTGCTTAAAATATGATATTTTCCTACATAACTACTGCCACTTATTCGAAATCCCAGAAATAACTGGACACATTCAGAGTTCTCCACATTCTGAAGGACACTGTGGTAGGAGCAACACTGTATTTAATGAGCCTGAAGGGGGATGAAGTAAAAAAAATAAAACACAAGAGCAAAGATTCAAACTGCAGAAGCTGCAACTGTTGCCGTGTCCAGCTAACTAACTAGGGGGGCATTACTAACAACTACAGTAGCCGATGGGGGCAACATGTTGCATTAGCAGAGGTCCCCAGAAACATTAAAAAGTAAGCTGGAGACAGTGTTTTCAAGCTGATAAAATTAGCTTTTGTCATCTGCAATTTCAGTCAGCAAGTCACCTGCTAGAAATCAGAGGCCTGCTTTTGTGTGTCACTGTCTGAAATCAAGGACCCATTGTCACATAAAATTACAATGAATTTGAAAAAGATACCATCTTTATCACTGTAAACTGCAAATGTGTTGAAAGCTCCAGAGCAGCAACAAAATGGGCCTGGTGAGATTGTTTTGTCAAAAAAAGGTAAGATGTTTTAAAAAGAAACAATTTTGCACATGAAGATATCCACCAATAACCCGAGCTACTATTTGTAAACTGTGACAGCTCTTAGATCCATTTCCTACTGCTCTCTCTCTCACACACACACACACACACTAACTCACTTCAGAGGGATTGACTGGAGCTAGCCGAGAAAGTAGCAGCAGCCATCATTACCTTGTCTGCTTGTAAACCACGAGGGCCAGAGCAATCATCACCCTTAAACACAACGTTTCCTGTTACTCAGTGTGCGCGAACACACACACACACACACCCTCACACTCATGCATGGTCAATTTCTGCAGATGGATAAATTACAGGGAGGGAAATGCACAGTGGCACAGCCCTCCGAGGCGGAGGAAATGAAGAGGCTTAGCTGGGAGGATAATAGAATGACAGGGGGAAAAAACAAAGCCAAATAATTCATAATGCATTGTAGCATGCTGCATAACTGCACAATCAGGAGAACTGCCTTTTTCCTGGAGCATTACAAAAGAGACGAGACAGCTGCTTACAGGGCTGAAAGAGGTGAAGGACCTAGTTTCTACTGCTGGCTTTTTAGGTGAAGGAGGTCATGCTATTTTTAACCAAATAATGTGAATGGAAGCAACTGACTACTGTATATGTTGCTACATGAGAAATGTGAATGCACGAGTGACAGCATAATTGCCTAATCTACCCACATAAATTCAAGGATAATCACTTTAGAGATACTTTGCTAACCAATTAGAAATCTGAGCGTAACTGTTGCCATCAGAGGGATCCACCATTTTGTTTGCTCTGTTGCAGTAAAACTCACAACAAACAAAGAAGTGCAGCCCATTTATATTTCAGCAGCATGCGGCTTCCTCCTCCTCCTCCTCCTCCTCTTCTTCCTGCATCTCACGGTGGACTTAGGGAGTTGTCTTTTTTTTTTTTCCTTAAACACACGAGGGGGTTTAAAAGGAACTCGTGCCTTGTGCTTAATTAGAGCTACGCTGGCATCGCTGTGAACGCTGCACAACCAGAACTCTGCAAGATTTGCTGCACCTCCGAAAAAAAAAAAGAAGAACAAGAAAAAAATAGAAAAACAGCCCAGCAAGCAGGCACACAGCAAAGCCCCATGGAGTACATACAACTAACAAGCCTATATCCTGCACATTTAGCTTCTCCTTACACTTATAGATAGCTACATTTAACCCAACTAGGAATTAGCAAGTCAGTCTAAAAGCATGAGAATGTGAACTGCTGCTTCGTCAACATCAGTTCATCTGCAAAATCTTTCTGTGAAATGCTACTTGACTGCAAACGATGATTTTACAGGTGCATAATGTAGCTGTAAATTGTGAAGTCAGTAGGCCAGTAATTACATAATAACAAACAGTTAAATATTTTATATCGGTCTTACGGCATCACAAGTACTCTACAAATGGGGAAGTATATCAATCAATCTAATGGGCACACTAGACGAGCATTAGCCTGCAGCTGCTGCTCTAACAAGTTACACAGCGTTAACATGCCACACACGTCAGAGTAGATCTCTCTCTCTCTTTCTTTTTTTTATATCAGCTAAGTCTCTGCATCCCTCTTTTGTTGTAATTTCCTGCAGTTTCATGCCCAGGCATCAAAGAGAACACAGCTGTGTCATTGGATGAATGCTTTAATCTATTCAGCCAGCGCATCTGTGTGCTCGGTCTTACGCTACGTCATTAGCAGCGCGCCTTAATGTGTGTATTTGTGTGTGTGTGTGTGTGTGTGTGTGGTTAAGGTTAAGTGAGTATTCATGGTGAGTGCATATGCATTCAGTCATGCACACATACAGTATGTATGAGTCTGGGTGCATATGTGCTCTCACATGTCTGTGTGTGCTCTCATGCATTGACTCACTAACTAAAAATGAAATATACACAATGACAAACACACACACAGAAGATGACATGAGGGGATAATAAGGGACTTCTCTTTTTTTTTTATGCCCGAAGTGGTGTTGAGCCTCCAGCTGAAGGCCATGTTAAGACATCACATCACAGACGCTAATCTATGTGATGGTCAAGTTTCCAAGCAGTGGCTAAATTTAGGACATATCGCTGGTTTTGACTTGACGTGGGATGAGAAACAAAATTCCTCACAGTCGAAAGAGGAGGGAGGAAGGAGAGATGGTGAGAGGAGGAGTGGAGCGCTGCAGGAGATCCCCATAAGCCACATCATCCTCCACCCAGTACAACAGTATTAATACTGTTTCGACACAGTTGTCCAGTAAAACGTGTCTGTTTGCATTTACTGACATGTGAACACATCCACTGTGTTGACTGAAAGCATGGCAGGAATCCTGATTGCAAAACTAACTCTGGGTACTTAATGGAGTCAATTTTTATAGAGCCACAAACCAAACGTTAGGATAGATTAGACTGTCTTGGCTCGTATAAATCATTGTCAACTGACTGCGTCCAATCAGACAGTCATCTATTCTGTATAATTAGCTTAACAACAGGATGCTATTTATCTTCTGTAAGGCTGATTGAATGGATTTCACTCATTTGGTCTGAACAAATGGGATTCCAAACACTTGCTGGTCAATGGAAGAACACCGTTGTCCAGTTTTAGCTCAACAGCTTTGACTAATTATAGTGTGATGTATATTCAAATAAGGTCCTAACATTTACAAGCTTTCATCCTTCAGGACAGCGATTTTCCAATCACAGTTTACCAACACTAACTGGGCAAAGCAGGTGTGGTGTGTGTGGCACTGTAGTAGTAGCAAGAGGCATGTCATTAACTAATTATACAGTAGCTTGTGGGGTTACAGGATACATTAAAAAAGCCACATTCACAATTAGCACATCCACTGTATTTGGAGAGGTTTACACTGCAGCAATCGAAGTCAAACTTGTTATTTGAGACAACTTGCCATTTACCAAACATATTGCTTACTCCTCTTATATTTATAATACTAGGACTGACTATCCCTACACAGCAATATGAGAACCATGCTCACGTGTCTTTCCATGTTTTCTACATGGATCATCAACTGGCTTTAGCTTCAGTCTTCAAGCATGTCATAGCCATCACGTTTATATTTCAGACCTCTTTTTCATGATTATTATTTTAAACTGTAGTCAGCCACAGGTAGCATGTTCAACCTACTAATGGAATCAAAATTAGCTTAATTAGCTAGCTACCTAGCTAGATACAGCCAGCCAGAAATGAAAACGCTGCTTTCTTCTACGTCTGTCTGAAATTATAAGATCCATCTCCTTCAAAAATTACTAAGACTATACTGAGTGATAAACCTGCTACTATTATCATTCAATAGCATATGTGGTAAACAAACATGTAAAGCTTGACAGGCATAGCAGTAGCAACTACTGGGTTGGGTCACAGTGAATGATCAATTATACTGAAATGAAACTACTGTATGTTTGAGTGAGCATGAGTTCAAAGGTTGGATTGGGTTGGCTCAAATACACAGCAGTCAGGTCTGGGTCACTGTTGCACATTGTCTGGTATTTGCCTCTCACATGGAGGAAACAGTGTGGTTGGTGAAGAGGAGGCTATAATGTAAGCTTCAGTGCAATAGCAGCCTGCATCTTCAACCTCTCAGTTTCCTTTGAAGTCTCCCCATGGGGGTGTGGGAGCTGGGGGTTGGTAATGAATCAAGCTGAGCCATAATGAATGTCCTTATTCAAGTCTGCTTTGATGAAATTCCACCTGACTGATCTCAAATCACAGAACAAAACAGCGAGAGCTTGCTGACAACTGTTACGAAAACTATACTGGCTGGCAATATGATGGAGAGCGTTAAGCGACTTCAAGGGTCCCTTCAGGATACTTTACTCTGTTTCTTCCCTTTGCTCCTTCTTCCCCTTCCTTCCTTCTTCCTCAGTTATCACTGGGGAGGATGAAATCAGATGAGAGTGTCTACACTTGCACAAAAAGTCCAAGTCACTCCTGGATGGTTGTCATGCCTTTACAATACAGCTTTTTCAGTCGACAAGAGTAGAGTGCATTTAAACAAATGAGCATAATTTATTGTTGTATTCTTGTACTGAGACCTGGTTGCAAATATGCACATGTGCAGCTATTAAAATGTTTATGAGCTCTGTAGATTGATTTATAAAATGTGAGCCATGGTCCATTCACCAGTGCATTGTGTCCAATCCATCAACCACATTAAAACATCATAAAAAACACTGAACTGATCACCACAGAACAATAACCCTGTTAACAAAGCCAAAGTAATAAATACATTACAAGCTGCAGTCTCACTTATCTCACAAAAAAATCACTGTCAGAGCTGCTGTATGAGGCCATAGAAAAGAGCAAAATGGATTTTTTCCACTTCATATGAGATGAAGTGCAGCGGCACTATCTACATGCATTGTCAAAGTCTGGGGCCCATCTGGAAGCCTGCAGCTTTCAAGATAGGTAGAAAAGACTGCCAGGAGTAACAAAAGAAGTAAGTAATTATAGAGAGGGATCTCATAGACAAAGTGTGCAATAGACTGCCAACGGCATTTAGCTGTGCATAGGACCAACTGCTGCTGCTGCTGCTGCTGCAGGTTATGAGTTGTGTTTATGACGGTTTGCTATGCAACTTTTGTTTTTTGGGGGGTTTTTTTGAACTTGTCACACTGCAGTAAAACTTGCTTTTTAAGCTGCAGTAAAAACCAGGTCTGTGTGAGGATTACACTCAGAGCTCGACCAAAGGTAGAGTGTTTTGAAATCTAATTCCTTTTGGAAGATAAAATTTGGTCTCAGAGATGAAATATAATATTTGCTGCTGCCAGTTTGTCTGAAGGTAAAGCTGAACACATAATAAATACATGTTTTATTGGACAGTTAAACAACAGCGCTGCCTGTGTGGACTTTGTGGCTCTACTATGTACAGATATACTGTATTTCTACATTTTAATAAATAGAAATATATATAAACAAAGATGAACAGAGGCAGTGTAGTCTATATTAAATTTGGCTTCATTATTTTAATACATATTACACACCGGATAACAGGTGTATATTTTACTACACTCACTGTCAAACTCTCTGGGGGAAGGGTGCAGACACAGCAATAGGCTTTCTAAGGCTGCCCATTCTAAACACCTATCACTTTAATAGCGATTAAACTGGACTTAGGCTCCAACTGGTTACTACAGCAGTTTACTAGTACACACACGCACCACAGACACACACACACACACACAGAGGAAATGCTTGTAGTCACGCAAGTTTACAACAGATTTAGGCCTATTGTATAAAGAACCGTGCAGTGAGAATTTCCCTCCTTTTTGCCAACATACAGGAAAGCTGAGGCGTGTCACCACACACACATACACACACACTTTCACAGAAATAGTAACTCCTTCAGCCTGGAGGGTGGGTGACAGAGCTCTAAGGGCCAGCACTGTGTTGGGCAGCAGCAGAGGCAGATGCAGCACTCAGTAGCCTGAGGGCATCACTGGGTATTCATGCTTCACTGGGCCTCTTCATCAGTGCCCTCTGATGCTTTAGCCCCCATGACCAACGAGACACACACACACACACACACACACACACACACACA
Source organism: Lates japonicus (assembly GCA_033238685.1). Classification (NCBI taxonomy): domain Eukaryota; kingdom Metazoa; phylum Chordata; class Actinopteri; family Centropomidae; genus Lates; species Lates japonicus. Next base: position 15,483 of record BRZM01000784.1, read on the forward strand.
CACACACACACACACACTCTCGTACAGCACAGAGCCAGTCAGGCCTTTCCAGCTTTGGACAAGAGGGGAATTGGGAAAGAAGTAGAACAGCCTCATTGAGTGCAGACACACACAAGTTAGACTGAGAAAACTGAGGATGTATGGTGGACTGTGTCTCTTAATAATTCTGATTCTGGGAAGCATCTAGTTAACTTTTTCAGTATGGAGGTTGAGGTGTGTTCTCAGGTTGAAAGGACATAGTCATGACACAGCTCAAATATGGTCAGTACATTTTAGATCCATGACAAAACAGAATTTTGATCACAAGGAAATGTCAAATGACACAAGATTATGTGCAGATCTTCTTAGATTTGAACAGTTTAATTGTCATTTAACCACTTGTATTATATGTAATATATAAATTGTGGTAGCATATAATGGAATGTATCCATTCTCCAGCCCGGATAGACACTAGCTTATATGCACACACACACATTGTTCCTTCCTAGATCTCTCTAAATTGCTTGTGTTCATCTCTCCTCCTCTATCATAATGTCTCTTTCATACGCTCAATCTCTCCCTCTGTCTTTCCGACTATCTCTCACGCAGACATGCGTAGATGCAAACACACACATACACACACCTCATTTTGTTACTGACATGCCGAGTCATGCAGAAAACACAAGGGAAGCTTTTTTTTTCTTTCTTTCTTTTTTTAATCCCAGGACAAAAACAGCAAAATGCAATAACCTGGGACAAAAGTGCTGACATCTGAAGATGAGGCTGGCATTCAGGCAGACTGCTCGGTTTGAAGCTGAAATGAACAGAAGTGGCAGACTGAGAGAAAGCAAGACTCCCTACACAGACAGATAGACAGACACTCCTATATTTCCTCTCCAAATAAGATCATCCCTCTCCATGTACCTTTCTCTCTCTGCTAGTTTCTGGCCTTCGGATCCTCTTAGTCTCTCCCTTCCTTTCCCCTCATCTCCATTCTTCACTCCACCATTTAACCCCTTTTTTATCCCAATACCTAACCCATCTGTATTTTCCTCTCATCCTCACCTCCTGTTAAACCACAACCATCTCCAGGCTGCAGCTTATCTCTCAATGCTCATCCCCATCTCCTTACGGCCACCTGTCCTTCTCTTCCTCTCGTCTGCCCTTCTTCTCATCTCCTTTCTTTCCCTTCACGTCTCATCTATTCTGCCGTCTTCCTCCCCCTCCATACTTCTCTCTTCATCTCTCCTCTCTCCTCTCCTCTCCTCTATTCGAACTCTTCTCCTTGATTAGCGAGATCGACCAGCGCAAGTCCCCCAGACACTTGGTGAAAATGACCAATGAGTCTTCTGAGAGGCTCCCGTATAAATAGAAGGCTGAATCAGGCCTTCAGTTACAGATAACACTTCAACTGCATTTCAAACACTATTTGACCACAGAGGGAGTGAGAGAGAGAATGTTGGCCGGTCAGGCTTGAAGGTTGAGGAAGCAGCAGCACCAACAGAGAAGGCGTGCACAGCAAAGCAGAGCCGGATTTTTTCTTCTTCTTCTTCTTCTTCTGGTCAAATTATTCAATGTGTGACTCCCTCTGACTCTTATGTAATTGTGAATTTGTGTGAGCAACGGACGCTGCCTCCTCATAGACACCAAGAGCAGTCTAGTGCTGAGCCATGGGGACTAAAATAGTTAGTCATGTGTTCATTATCGCTATCCTCTTTTAAACGTTCACCCCATATCCAGAAACATTAAACAGAAGAGGACCTTCGAGTGGGTCTGTGAATGTGTGTGTAGGTGTGTGAGTGTGTGTGAGAGAGAGAGAGAGACGGCGAGAGAGAGAATGAGAAACAGAACGAGAGGGACAGTGAGAGAGAGAGAGAGGGGCAGAGTATGAAGGGAATGAGGTTGTGGGATTGTGATAACTTCAAAGGTTATTATTATTATTACTGCAGGCTGAAACCATGCTCTGGCATCCCTCAAGCTTTGATCATTATGTAAAGCTGTTGTGCTTGGTGCTGGCACTGAATATATTACAGAGTGGATAACCAGGGAGTGTGTGCAAGCGCACACAGACCAACACATTGACTCAGCTTCTAAGTTTCCTCCGATTATAAAATAAACACACATCCGTTCATGTCTAAAGGACAAATAAAGAGGACCTTTAATCTCACCTTGACGTGCGGTCTGGACAAGAGGACGCAGATGTAGCAGGCAACAATGATACTTAAAGGGACACTCCACCAGCCAGACACATGAAGATCGGTGCACTAGGCACAGAGACTACTCATCATCCTGTGAAAACAGCTGTATAATGGCTACTTGCTGTCAACTTTGAGAAAATAATGACACCATCAAGGTTATCTCAGCTTGGGCTTTGTGGACAAATCTATAAAAAGCCTGCAATAAAACACTCGAGACGTGGAGTTTAAAAGATGTGAGTGTGACGAGGCAGGTGGCGTTTAAAGAAAGCTGCCATTGAGATGCAGAGGGGGAACTGTAGCATCCACTGTTTTCGGAATTTGACCCATACAAGTCAGAATGTCTTGGCATCTTATGGCATGAATATTTACCATTCATTTTTAATCAGTCTCTCACAAGTACCCTACTATAATCCTATATTGCTGGAGTGCCCCTTTAATAATTTGTGATTGATAGCAAAGAGCTTTCCTTTTACTATAGCAGCCACCACTGCACCATTATTATAAGAGAGAAGAACAGAGGCTAAAGTGCAGCGATTTAGCAGAGGGTAATACAGCTTAAGGTCAGTCTAGCCACCATGGTTTATGACACACATTCACTGAGTTAAGTTATAGTATTGACAATAGAGGCTTGAAAAAGGTCACTGGATTACTGTTTTTATGAAAATACCAAATACTCAGTTACTGATATTTTTGGCTGTTTATAGGGCTGAAACTAATGATTACTTTCATAATCCATTAATCTGCAGATAAAATGCCACATATGTTCTGGCAGGGCCAACCATAAAGACCAAAATAGCCAACTGCTGCTTTAATTGATTCAACAGTGAATAAATGCCAAATGAAACACAACCCCAGACATCATTATCCAGCCTGTAATTAATGAATTGTTTGCCTATAAAATACCCCCCCCCCCCCAAAAAAAAAGAACGCCCATCACAGTTTCCTAAAGCACATGATGATATCCTCAGATTTTATCCAACTAACAGTCCAAAACCCAGAGATATTCAGTCCCTATCACATAAGACAAAGAAAAGCTGCAATGACTTACACTTAATTATCTACATAGTTGCTGATTCATTTTATGCAGATCAATGACGATCGATTGACCCACTGTTTTAGCCCTAGTTTTTTGCATTAGGATAACTGAGGACTGGAGCTCATAGTTGGCCTCCTTTATACTGACATCCCCTCTTCACAGAATAAGCACATAGGTCTATCACCAGCGAGCATTATCGGTCTATGTTCCATGTTCTAGGACAGAACACAGGCCTCCTGCCAGCTTTAGAGGTTCTGCGCTCCATGTTATTATTACCCCTATTAATAGAGTGTTGCTGTTGCTGGCGATTATGAGCTTAGGAGGGGAACCCCAGCTCAGAGGGCCTAGCCACCACTTTTAATTTTCGTCTCCACATTCTAATCCGAAAGCCACATTGAACTTGAAAACAAGCCATCTGTTCCTGCCCTTACCTGGCCTACATTAGCCTGAGCACACTCCAACTCTGTTCTGGCTGCAAGAAGAAGAAGAACACAGGCAGTGCAAATAAATGTCTTGCACTGTCATCATCACTGTCATACAGTAGAGCGGATACAGAGCAGTGCTACAATAAAAGGGATGCTGTCACAGTAAAAAATAAAAATAAAGAGATATGGCAACATGAGAGCTTCAAGTCCATGAAGGATATAAACTCCAGCACTGAGCACCATACACACACTGTGAGCCCCTGCTAGATTATAAGGGTGCATTACACTGATTTTTTTTTTCCCTCGACCACCAGCCATCAACAACAGTCCTTCCTCGTTTTAGCAACAATGACAGAATCCAAGGAAACCAGGCATAAACAGGCCTTCAGAATCTGTTTGCAACATGCATAGGTGCTGTGCCCACCCAGTTCAATACCAAGGACAGCGGTCGACGCGCGTAGAGCCTGACAGCCATGACAACACACGCGCTACAAAAATGATGATTTATTTCTGCACGGATGCACCGTAAGCAGCGGCACAAACATGTCCTGGATGACACTGCTGTTTCAGTGCGAGGCGTTAAACCCACGGACAGAGAGACAGAGACACAAACTAAACCCCTAGACAAGCATTTCGCCTCTTCAGAGCGGCTTTTTACCCCACCACCCACCCCCTGCAAGAAGGAGAAGAGGCAGCAGCCACATTTGATTTTTTTTTTTTTTTTTTTTCCTTACCAAAACGGCGGCGTCAAAGCACGCCTGTCGAATTAAACGCTCCGGACTCACCTGCTTGTGTTGGGGTCGAGGAGCTCACATGTCCCGTCGCTTAGTTTGGTCTGTTACCGTGGATATTGTTATTGTGGTGGGCACCGTTATGTGCCTGCCAGCGCCATGTTATTATCACTGAGTGGAGGACTGTGCGGTCCTGTGCGCTACATCCGGGCTGTTGAGGAGAGCGAATGAGCGCAGTTCGTGGCGGCGGAGAGGGCGGGGAGCGCTCTGGAAATGTAGAGCACCTGTGCAGCAGAGCAGGGACAGTCACATCCGCGTTACTGTGCCTCAGTTAGATACACGCCTACACCTGCGTTAAAGACGTTTGCACAGGGGGGCTCCCACCTGAGAGCGGCTTTCCGTTCTGGCCGTTAGAGAAGCGCTGTTGCCAAGGGATACGTGAAGAGATTCTGGATTAGTCAAAGTAATATCTGAAACATAAATATAATTAATAGTGCTATATAACTATCCAGCTTAAAAAGTGTTGATGGAGGGTCACGTGAGTTCTTGAAAATGTAAGTTTGGGAACCACTGACATAGAAGTCAACAGTGGACACAGGCTAAACCTCAAATAAAATGGCAAAAACGATCTTTGATGACAGGACAAGAAGGAAAAAAAAAAAAACACTGAAACTGCTTCATAGACACTGCACCAAACCCAACGACAGCTCCGAGCCTGTGGACCCTCTGGGATCATTAAGGGAACTCTATGGGGAGGGACAGCAATGTGGGAACAATGTATATGTTTTTATTGTTTATATTTTAAAGCTAAGACTCCAACAGGACTGCATCATTATTTCAGTCATTATGTATATATTTATTCATGGCTGGATTGACCTGTCAGGCCCCGGGGGCAAAACTGAGCCCCCTGTCACTGCACTCTCTACACAATGTGTACATGTTTTTATGCTGGAGTAGTCTCTGGATCCGTATTTGATTTGTAGTAATCAGATGCAGATATATTTTGGAACAGAAACATTCCTCAAAAAAGAGTTCTTTTTTTTCATGCTAAGGCTTAATACTTAACTGAACAGTTGCTTCAGACAAAAACTGAGCCTGACATCCTTTGAAATGCATTTCTGTATCAAGCTGTCACATCTCTCACATCTAATAAGTATCTTAGTATATATGTAAGTGTTTTTCAAGTGAAGACAGTCACAGGCTGTAGCCCCAGAGCATTGGGGATAGACACAGTGGGACATCCTCTGCAGGCTCTGACAGTGTCACAGCCCTCATTGATCTCCCATCTCTGCTTCTGACTTGCCATTTGTAGCACAGGGCTCTTCCCCAGACTACAGCAAGTGAATGTGCGAGGGCACGAGTCAATTTCTCCCGCTGTGGCAGAAAAGTCCTTATGTCTGACTGTCTGCTTAACTGAGGGAGAGAGTAAAAGAGAAGGCAGAGAGTATCCTTTATTATGCCAAGGTCTAGCTCATTGTGTTGTTGTTAAACACAGGGATCAATGAGGGAGCTGCTCCCACATGTCCTTCTTTTGACCATCTTCCCTCAGGCTCAGCCGCCAGATAAATCTCACCAGTAGACTTGCTCACAAGGAAATATCTTCCCCTCTCTATTTCCTGCTGATCTTCCAGGTGGAGACTTTAAAGATCACCACATCCCACCCACAGAATGAATCAGTGCATTTCTGCTATATTCAACCACCATAGATAGATGCTTGCAAAAGTGGGCACGCACTTCACAATATACAATAGACACACTCTTCCTCACCACGAGATCTCTTCCTTGCTCCAGTGATTTGTCATTTGTGTGATGATACTGTCCTCACCTCCTCTGGCTCCCATGTGGCCTCCCCACCACCCATAAATCCCCATGGGAAATGTGAGCCCAGACTGTAAGCAGTGGGAACACCCTTTCAGCTATTCCAGGCTGAGCCACACTTATTATGGGCTTTATGGACAGCCACATCTATCCTTCTCATATAGCCACATGGGGGGAAGGTGGGGGAGCCCAGTAATGTAGTTTAGTAAATGGATTACTCTCAATCATAATACGTGAGTTAGAGATGCTGTCTAGATAGAGTTTAGGATGGGATAAGGAAGATCCATGATAAGTGAGCATGCACTGCATAAAAAACACTATACTGTCGCGGTAGCTTTTTAAGCAAGAGCTCAGAAGTGACTCTTCACCCTAGATTTATCTCTTGAGTATCAATTAGTCACATTCTCAGAGGGTGGCTGTAAAAGTCTGTAGTTTCTTCAAAGCTAAGGGGACAGTGATAGTTTCATCTTCAGCTTTATTAATGTGGTTTGCAGGCGGGCATTAACACACAAGTCACAGGAATACACTGACGTCAATAAACACCAACCATTAATAGTCAAGGACGTAAAAGTAGTATAAAATATACAATATATGTAAAAATGATAAATAGAAATGGCAGAAAAGATCGAGCAAAGTCAAATCAGTTTTATTTATATAGTGCTTAATCATAACAGAAGTTCAGTTTCATATTGGGCAGGTCTCAATCATAATGTTGTTTACAGAGACCCAACATTCCCTCATGAGCAAGCACTTGGCAACAGCAGCAAAAAATATAAACACTGCTACTATCCTGTGCATCTTAAAATAAAAAGGGGAAGATAAAAACAATGCCAAATAAGAAGCCAAATAAAATGCAGTTCCTGGTAAGATAAAGTTTACACTGAAGCTGTGAATTGCCATATTTGGAATAAAGCATTGACTGTTGAAGGAGTGGCAGATTGCAGAAATCCTATTGCCTTTCATGGAACAAGGAATACATGGTGAATGACTTGAACTCCTCCCCCCCCCCTTGTGAGAATTTTCATCCCCATCTAGTGGTGGATTGTGGGAGCACACAGGTCACTACGGTGCATCCAACAGTAAGTTGTATTAGTGGCTGCTGGTTATGTCTGAAACACAAGCCAAAGCATCTCATTAATCCTTTGTGATATTAAATTGATCTCATCATGGTCCAGATGTGATGATGATTTTAACGCACACACACACACACAGAAATACACACATACACACAGAAATACACACATAAACACACTCAGGCCCCTGCTAAAACATGCTGCTGTCCCCATGGCAACTGTAGCAATATTGTTTTCTTTGAAACCATCAACCTCACTCTTACACACTCTCTTTGATTTTATCGCTCTTGTTCATTCATTCTGTGAAAGCACAAAATCATCTTTAGCTCTTTTTTTTTTCCCTCGGTAAGAGCTGCCACACAGCCACAGGTTATTGAAAAACACTACCTCAAAGAAAACCACTCCTTTGTCTAGAGGTAAACACAGAAATGTTACCTATTGTGGGCATTACCCTGTGGAACTGTTGCTTTATACTCCAATCATGTAGCTATTTTGACTTTAGTAAGGGAAAAGTGGTAAAGAGGAGGGAAAATGGGAAGAAAGGGAGATAAGGAGGTTGCAGCTTACTAGTGTTGGAACAAGGCCCAGAGCTTATCAGAGGCTAATGCCACCGCCATCGCTTTGGAAAACCCTGCTCCTGCCAGAATGCTCTCTTCTGCCTAACAGCAGTGCACCTCATGGTTGTCTCCTTTTTCCTCAGCTCTCCCATTGGTTGAAACCACAAAAGGAGATCTCCTGTAAGTGACATCATTACTCCCTCTCCCATGGTACAACACATGTCATGACCACATGGTAAACATCCACTCAAATGAAGCTCTAAAATTCAAATATTTGCTCTACATGTATGATTTTTTAATTAGAACTTTTTACCACATTATCGAATAGGAACAGATTGGGTTGAGTGCATAGCAGGGTTGGGTGTTGCCACTTCTAGCTCTTGACAGGCTGACTTGACAGGCCAAACAGGAGACTAACCATGAACCAAATGTTATGGATTGTTTCTTGGCAAGACTGGTTTTGCTGTCTTCTAAAGCCTGGTCACTGTGCTGGAGAAAACGACAATGTGGGCGGTTTTTCCATTCCAAACTCTCTATAAATGAGTCATTTGTAAATATAGTAATCAAAGAGCAAGTGAAGATGCCTGTCTCATCAGAGGTGAGGCCTTGATCCTCCAACCTGGAGTAAATGGCATTACTGCAAAAGAGCAGCAGGTAGTGAGTGAGTATATGGCCTTCAACCACATAGGCCTGTCCTTCAGACACTGTTTCATTATGACATCCAAGGTCGTTGTGGCTGATCTGGTGCCCTACAAACAGGAATACAAATTTCTCCAGGAAATATTTAGTATTAGCTCTATGAAACACACATTAACTGTAGGGTCAACCTTTAAAGCCTTTGATTTTTTGTCCACCTGGGGGCAAAGATATATATATGGCTACATACCAATAGAACAATGACACATTATCACCATATAAAGTTGAGCCTTTTTTTTCTTTTCTTTTTTTTCTTTTTAACTAGTTTTAGCTCTGTTTTGGTCTCCACCAACTTATGAGAGAAGCATCTGACTCTGTTCTCTAGCCAGTCCCTAACTTTGCTCCTCTGCTGTATAGCAGCAGGCAGGTATAGCGCACAGTGGGTTTATCAGGGTTTTTTGCTGCTTGCTACTGCTGGAAAGATGTAGATGAGAGCAGTGAGAGTGAATCCTACAATCAAAACAATGAGCTGAAAGACACAAAAACTCCCTTTAGAGTGGAGGTGAACTGCAGAGTTACAATTATTCTCTGTGGGTTTGTTTCTACAAGCATCCATTGTAGGTATACAAATATTGATTAGTGCAGCTTTAAGTTGTGCTCAACAAAATGTCCTGCTGCTCTAAATATCAAGTAGATATATAATTTAATCAGTATACTGACAACTATATAATTACTCCTGTAACATTTTCACATTTCACTGTTGGCTGTAATACACATCAGTCCCTGTTGTGCACGGACAAATAACAAACATTTGTGTGTTTATCATTTAATTCTGGGAACACTTAATATATCTACACAATTTGCCTTGTAACAGCTCGCAGGAGATGATTAGACATTAGGATCTAATCATCCCAGATGCTCAATTCAACAAATTCAAGTACTGCCACACAAACACAAGCGCACACACAAAGCCAGAAGCTCCAACTTCCCAAACTGTCCAATGTGTGATACTGAGAGCCACAGCTGGGCCTCTGAGATCGGGCTACACAGTGCTCTCATAAACTCATGAAACATTGATGAGTGCGCGCGTGTGTGTGTGTGCACATGTGACTTTGTATTGTATATAAAGGTATAACTCAGTATAATGTGGTGTTAGCCCGTTAGTGTAGTGTGTTTATTGACTGGTGGTGGCAGAGATGTGGGACAGCATTATGCAGGTTTTTATAGAACTAATGATGATAGAACACACTTTGTCACTTTAGCAGAATATTTGTCACATGACTTACTATAGACTGAAAATGTCAGAGCATCAACACCGTGTCTGTTACATTTATGAGCACAGCAGTTACAGTAAATTGTATTCACTATATACTATATAAAAGATGCTCCTCATTCTCTGTCTCCAGAAAGAGTTTAAAATTAAAGACCCAGCTGGATAAATGTCAGGCGCTGAATTCTCTGAGGATTAAGTCTTAGCAGTCTAAGACGTTTCTGCAATTTCTGACATTTTTCAGCTCAGATGATGGCTAATCTAATAATAGTGTGAGGACAACCAGAGCAATTGTGTGACTCCACATATGTGAGTGTTATTTGTCACAAAGTCGTCGCCTTGGAGATTGACAGTTTGACCCTGACATCTCTCCCGTGTATCAAAAATATCAGAATCAATATTTTAACACGTTAGAAGAGGTCAGCTCTGCCACTGTGAACTCATTCATCAATCATTGAGAGAAAGGTATGAAATCTGAAGTATGATGTTGACGACTGAGCCCGGTGCAGGGAATTAACCTGGGGATGAACCAGGCAGTAATGTCTGACTTTCCAGCTATCAATGCCTGAGTCATGTGTAGCCTAGACAGATATGGCATTAGTGTTCAGTCCCATGACTGCTTAACAGTGAAGTGAACCACACTAACACAAAAAACAGGTCACTGTGCTGTCAGTGGATCTAGTTTAGATTAAAAAAAAGGCTATGTCACCTGGCGGAGATTACACACCATTTTATATAGCCTGTAAATTTCAGTGTTTAGATATTGTTTCCAGTCTAGTATTTAATGATTTGATTCTTCAAGCCTCCTTCCCTTTAGTTTTTATTTCATTAAAGATCCTCATAACTTTCATTAACAACTGAAGTCTACACAGGCAGTCTCCTGAGGAAAGGACAATAAAGATAACACGAACAAAACAAAACAAACAGAAATTCAGCTGCACATTTAACAATTGAAAGATACATAGAGACATATAACTCACCATATCTCATGTAGATTTGCATTTGCATGTTGTGACATGTGAGGGTGTGGCGCTGACAGTGGAGTGATGGAGTGAGGAGTGACCAAGTGCTGAGAGAGTTTGGGGCTATAAAAGAGAGTTGCTTTGTGTTTGTCTGCAAGCTGACTGATTTCACCCAAACTATACCACGGCCTGCAGCCTGCTCCTGCACCTGAGGACTAAAGACAAGAAAAGGTAACTTCACATTTTAATTCTATCTGTGGCAGCTAATACAAGATGGTTTATATTTCTTTGCATCAGAACTAAAAAGGTTCTTCACATTCAATGCTAAAAGTGTCTATTGTACCAAGAAAAAAGTGTATTCCCTTGTCGTGGGTTAACGTCCTGCTGTAGTTTACAAAGTGCAAAGATGCACTAAACAAATTGGTGATATAATGTTACATATAATACATGTGAACATAATTTATCTTCATATATATAGTTTATCAGTCTGATTGGTGTGCATTAATTGCTAATATTGGTAATGAACTACACTAAATGATGAATTTACTCTGCATTATTATAAAATGTCATTAGAACCTTTGCCTTGAGATGCATTTATATGACTAAAATGATTTTGTACGTAAAGCACCTATAAAAAATAATGGGTTGTATTTCTCATTAAACATTAAGCAGCATGAAATAGCAAGTCTAGGCAGTTACTTTAATAACTTAGCAACAGTAATTGAATCTGTAGTCACAAGAACAACCATATATATGAGTGGTATGGAGAGGACACCAAAGAATCATTGTTAGTGCACATTCCTCTCTGAGTGCTCAAATAACCCAGAGTCGATGTGCTGCTATGTTGACTGTGTGACTCAGGAGGCTTTCTGCTGTCATCATTCAATTAATGCATCCCACAGTGTCCAATAGGCCTTAGTTTACAATGTATAACTATAATGGAGACTCACAATCGTCCAGTGCAGCATTTGTTTGCTGACACTTTGACTTCTTGAAAAGCTATAGAGTCCTCTGGTGGTCACCTGGAGAACTATTTCTTCTCCCCACAGCTATTAGAAGTTCAGTATGTTTGTAGTGCTGTAACTTGTTTAAAAAAAAAAAGTTAATACATTTTTATACAGTTTCAATGCTGTAGTTCCGTCTTATATTCTGTCTTTCTGTCCTCTGAGACCTACTTATGATATAAAAGCTGTAAAATAAGTAAACGTGTATTTGATCTTGTTCTGACAGGCAGCATGGATGTAAGTACCTCGTCAAATTCTCAGATCTCTACACTGGTAAGAATGACACAAATCATTGTAATAGTTTCCTCCTCATTTTTCCAACTAAATATAAATGCTTAAATCTTTGCTTATGTCAAATGGGCATGTTTGCAACTGCAAGTTGGTGTCCTCCATCCTGTCCACTCTCTCTCTTCCCCGTATCTCCATCCTTGCCCCTGACCCCTCTATCTCTCCCTCCTCCTCTTCTCCTCCTCCCTCTCAGCATTCTGATGCTCTCTGTGGCAGCTGCCCGCCCTCTGGCTCTGCCCCACAGGCTAATAGCCTTTGGCCCACTCTGCCACCGTCTGGAGCTGGGTTCCCTGCGTGGCCAGGACAGCCCACCCAGCCTGCACCGTGCTGGACTGGACAGCCAAACACACCCTGCTGGCCTGGGACACAGCCAGCTCCAGTCTCTGTCCCTGCACCAATTTCAGTTCCAGCCCCGGTGCAAGCCACAACACCAGCTCCTGCACCAACCACAACCATATTCCCGGCTCCAGCTCCAGGACAGCCCTGCCAGCCTTGTTGGCCAGGCACCCAGTACCAGCCTCAACAGCCACCAACTCCAATTCAAGCTCAGGTCCCTGCTCAAGTCCCGACTCCAACTCCAGTCCCAGTCGTAGCACCTGGTCCTGCTCCTGCTACCAGCATCCATCCAAATGTAGCAGGGTGGCCTGCCCACCCTGGCTGGCCTTATAACCCAGGACAGTCAGGATGGCCTGGACAGAATCCATCTTTGATGCCTTCACACTGGCTTCCACCAACATCTGGACCTCTAGTAAGTCAATTGCAAGGAATCCCACTTACTTACTAAAAATGTTGATTGTCAGGTGGTTTAATGGTTCTTCACTGTTTTGGTGTTCAGAGTGTGCCATACAACTTGAACCTGGCCCGTGGGGTGTATGACAAGATGATGATGACCATCTTGGGCCATGTGAAACCTAATGCTAAAATGTAAGCTTATTCATATGTACTTACTGTGTCTTCCTATGCCATTCTGTTTTCTATTTATCCAGTTTTCTCCATAATCTCATAACTCATGTTGTTACATTTCAGTTAAATCCAAAATCTTACCATTAAGTGAAAGACAAATTGTAAACATCAGAGATGATACAGTGTAACCAGTTTTGGTCTCCCACAGGTTCACAGTGAACTTTCTGAGAGGCAATGACATTGCCTTTCATATCAACCCTCGCTTCAGTGAGGGGGGCAAACAGGTGGTGGTCCGTAACCACAAAGTGGGTGAGCGCTGGGGCCCGGAAGAGAGGGACCTGAAGGGACCCTTCCCCTTCGCTCTTGGGAGTCCATTTGAGGTGAGGAATTGTACCGCATAGTGGATTAAGGAACTGAGCTTTAAGATGCTATGTGTAGCATGCTAACATCAATAAATGATTTCCACGTTTGTATACCTGCGGTGTTGACATCTGCTGCTATACTAATCCACCAATGCTTTTCCAAACAATGCTATTTTTAAATGAATTAATTCCATAAACAGAAGCTACTAATCATTTTAACAATTGTCTCATTTGTTTGTGTTACGTTGATGTTTCAAAATTCTACACATGGTGCCTTTAACTGACTCCAGGTCACTTTCTCATGGTTAATGTTAGGCTAACGTTTGGAAAAGATGGAAAGGGTTGGAAAATCGTTTGTGCAAGCGAGTCCTAGATAAGGGAACTGCTGTACTGCAGGGAGGCTCCTGGAGGTCAGTGGGGGTCTTGTGTTGCTCAATAACATCAATAACAATTACGCTTTGCAGGCATCACCAAGAGGTGACTGAGCTAATTCTGTCTGTGTCCAGCACCCATGTTTACTGACAACTACACTGTGTTTCTCTGCTACTGCACCATAACTTTAAGTTAAAGTTTTTTGGATTCTGCATCAACAAAAAAAATCATCCTAATTGTACATTGTTATCCTTCTGTGATATACCAGTTAAAAGATTTGGCACAACAGAAGAACTGTTTTAAATAAAGCTGTGACTGCGACTATGTATTTTTCATCCATTGAGCATTGCGTGTTTCATAATTCATAGTCTTGGTGGAAGTGCTACATTGTTGGTGTTCTGCTCTATTCCAGATGAAGATCCTGTGCACTCATGAGTCCTTCAGGGTGGCAGTGAACAACATCCCTCTGTTTGAGTTCCGACACCGCGTCAGAGAGCTCAACCAGATTGACAGAATCAACATCCTGCACGATGTCGTCCTCACCTACGTCAATGTGGAGACACTCCCGTAGGAAACTCACTGTTACTCATACAGTACATGTACCAACACATCAAGGACAGATATATATGTATCAGTGTGTTGTAAATGCAGCAGAGATGAATAAAAAGAAATATATATAGAAATTAGTCCACACACATACATACACACAGCCCATTAATACATTATATTGTAGAGGCACTGCACTTCCCATTTCTATATCATGGTGCTTAAAGACTGAATAAGTGTGTTACTATGTAATGTAATATTAGTAATCACATGAGCTGAGCTCATTCTGTTATGTGCCACAATAAGCTGCATAGCTAACCATTTAATATATATGAAGCATTTCCCTATACAGATGCTACTGCTATTTATTGTGTACAATCTTTCCTACATTATTAAATTACAACTAATATAGAACTGCCTGAAAACAACGAGGGTCTATTATGGCTCAGGTCTCTGGGGTTCTGTTAACTGTAATGATTCTTAGATATAATTGTCAGTCAGAAAATAAATAATCAAAACCAACGTCTCCACTGTTTATTTCTGTAAGAGACCTTGAAAGACAGTGCAGTAATTTGAAACTGTATAACAGCAACAGAAGAACAATCTCTCTCAGAGAAATCCCAGTAGAACATTAAAACTAGAACTATGAAAACTTGCATAAATGTACATAAGGAACATCAACTAACAAAAAATAATACTGTCTGATAAACATTAAGCAATAATAGCCAAAGTCACAGCTACTTTTGCAACGAGGGAGACAGAATTGGCAGAAAAATATGAATCACATGGCTGACAGAGGTAGCCCAAATCTCAGTGGCTAACATCTTTCCAGATCCTTCATCTTACACTTAACCTCTAACTTCATACCTTAATATCACCAGTTCTATCCTTACACCTTAACTTCACTTCCTCTAACCTACCTTAACGTGCTCTCTCCATCACGGCCCTCTCTTTTTAATATGTAAACAGAACCATGTTTGGCCCACAAGCAGTGGGCCTGGGGATGCCACTGTCCTGTTTGATCTGGAGCAACATGTCTAGACTATTGATCAGACTGAAGATTGGTATGAATATTTATGCCAGTGTTACTTGCTGTAATGCCACCCTTAGGAGACATTTGATTTTAATTCTAGGAGCCCTACTACTGGTAAAGATATGGTATGTTATTGAGGCAACACTTCATAACCTTTACCAAAAACATAACTATAATGTATACACTTTAATAGTGCCAAATACCACAGGATGAATTTTGTAACCAGTTTTAGTCACCTACATCTTTACACTATTTTTCGACTATGTCTGCTCTCCATATGACTTCATCATCATTGTCCCTCTAGTGTCTCCCCTCGCAACATTTTGCCATCATTACAATTTAAAAATGTGGAAAACAGGCAAAGAAGACAAACTATGGCATCTTGAAAAATAAGGCAACCTTTTCAAGTCATTCTTATTTCAGTGCATAATACTCAACATCCATTTTCTTCAGCTCCTCTCTGGAGAAAAAAAGTTCAGTTAATAAAGTTCCAAAAGATCTCTGTGCAAATAACAAGTGTGCAATTCACAGTGCTACTGAGCCTGCATGTGCCTGGCTCCTGCTGGTGTATGTGCATAGCAAATGTCAGTCTATCTCCTCAGGTCTTGGTATCTAGTCTCCTCTCCACAGACTTCAGCAGCAGCTCAGCGTACTGCTCCAGCAGAGCGAGGGCCTTCTCTCCTTCACCTTTGACCCCCTGGTTCACTTGGGGCTCTTCACACTGCGAGGTCGGGCGAGGCAGAGAGTCGAGCTCAGCCTTCACCGTGAACAGGGCCTCGGACAGGATTCTCTTCACCTGCTGTTGATCCTCACTGGGCTGTCGGCCGCACTGTAGAACCTGGTTTAAATGAACCCACAAACGTAATAAACCAGTCAGCCAAGCAGCGAGTGAGACAGACAGACAGATATACAGGCTCTTTACTCATTTGTCTGTCTTTTTCATCCGTTCATCACATTATAGATCTATAAAAAAACATCATGTAAAAACACTCAGGTAGGGTTGAAACAAATTATTGTTTTCTATCATCAATTATCTGTCAATTATTCTCTAGATCTAAAATATAAATAGTGAAACATAACTAAATATTTTCTGATTCCTGTTTCCCAGTTGTGAGGATTGTCTGCTTTTCTTTGTCTTATATGACTGGAATTTGAATATTTTGGGGTTTTGGATTGTTGGTTGGACAAAACAAGACATTTGAAGACAGTTAGTTACCTTACTTTGCCAACATCTAATGGTCATTGCTGATTACTTTCTGATGAACCAAGATCATCAATAATCAACAGATAAACTGATGATGAAAATGCTTGGCAGGTTGCAGCCCTAAACATAACCATCACAAAACCAAAGGCTCCATCTTTAAATTGGTTGTTTTGACCTATGAACGGTCAAAGACTGAAAAGTATTTAGTTTCTATTTATTCTATTTAGTTTCTATCATAAACAACAAAGAAAGGCAGGAAATTATTATATTTGAGAAGATGGAACCAGCAGTGGTTATGAAAATAATTATCTGATTGATGAATGGATTACAGTCAAGTAAAAATATGTATGAATACGTGAGCTAATTAGTATGGAATTCTTAGCAGCAGGTTCCACAGAAGTAAAACGAGAAATCATTAAGAAAAACAGGGCATTATAAGAATATGTAGCATTTAAAAGATTATAAAAGTATAAACACAATTATCTATCTATACATGCAATTTATAATAATAAGAGGAAGATGCAAGTGACAGCAATAACAGACATGTAATATCTCTGTCTATTTCCCCATTGCTCTCTTTTCCCTGTCTTTCTCCTTTCTTCCTCTCTTAACCCCCGATCTCTACTTGTTCTAGTTTTCACACACAGACATACAGCCACACACACACACTCACTGACCGAAGTGTACAGCATGATGGTTTTCCTCAGACTGTTGTGAAGCTCAGTAACAGCCTGCCTACAAGTTTCCAAGGTGATAGAGTGATCTGCAGAGAGCGGGCAACAGAATGACTCTTTCAAGTGTAGCACAGCATGTGGCAAATGAGAGTGTGCACAAAGACACACATAAAGTACAGCGCTGATACACACAAACACACGTACTGTTATCGAGTGAAGCAGGTGCACAGTGAATGTTGAGCAAAAGGTTAAAGAGCACTAAAAGAAGAAGAAAAGAAAAAAACAAACGGGAAAAAACTTGCTAGCAGAAAAGAAACTATAGAGGAAGAAAAACACATGAGGAGGCTGCTGCACAGAGCCAGAGAGCAGCAGCAGTATGAGCTGTGAAAATGAGAAAAATGATTTCACAGTTTATATCCTCCAGCAAAACACAGTTGTAGGTACAAATGTGGACTGGGTACCACTTAATGGCATTTGTGTGTTTTCAAATTGAAATGAAATCTGTTGCCTTTGCGAGGCAGTTATCATTCACAAAACAGCAGGCGGGGAAGCATGAAGAACAGGATGAAGAAGTCATTTTAAGATTCATCTCAGCATTTCAACTCTATTAGATACCTTTATTTACTGAGTGAGCGCTGGGAGGAAAACATCCGGTTAACTGAGACTCTATATATCATAGCATAATGGTTTGATTATGAGGTACAATATCCTGTGTGCAAAGATTACATGGGTGACATGGGGAGTCCTTTTAGGAGACATGAATGTGCTTGACAGATTTTATGGCAATCAGCTGTTTAGATTTTGATATTTCAAATGTCAAGTTTCAAATCTGTCGCAACACATCTCAGCTGTTTTGTTCAATAGTAATTTATGTTTTGAGCAGTATGACAGTGCTGGCTCAATTATCTCAAAGCAAAATATGATGTGTTTCAACTTTTGAAGACACAGAGACCAAAGAACAGATGACATTGAAATAAACCTAAAGAGATATCTCCCTTCATCTGTGGACTCACCCTTGTAATCACAGTACTGACAGCAGGAGGGCACCAAGACAGACGGGTGGAAATGAGACACACAAGCAGACTGACAGAGGATAAGCAGTGTGAAGAGATGCAGCGATGAAGAGGAGGGGCGTTTGTGACAGACGTGTTAATAATAAAGTCCTGGAGAGTCAGACCTGGCTGGGGTTCGGCACTCGGTGTGTGGGTCTGTTCGGGCACCAGAGGGCACTCTTTAGCTTCAGCCTCCTGTCCTGGATCCTTGGCACTGGGAAGAAATGTCAGAAATGTGTGTCAGTTGCTGTATTATGCTAATTCTGACATATTGAATTAAAAGAGTAGAATGGGAACAAAAGCAAGATCTATGAAATTTACTTAATTCTGCAACACTCTCATGCATAAGGCAGTTTTTTGCTTTATTCTCAGAGATGATATTAGTAAATCAGTTGCTAAGAAATCTTTATAGCTACTTGTAGCTATTAAAAACTTGGCAAAACATGTAGTTAGCATTAAGTCAAAATGATAAAAATACCTCTCAGTAACTGAGCCTCTCCTCTGCTTCACTGGTAGCGGACTTGACAAGGAAAGATCCAAATTTAAAGACAGGTGTCTACCTAGTGCTAAAAATAACAAGATAAACACAAAGCAACACCCGTAATTAGGAATTTAGTTCCATAACTGTGTGTGTACATATATGGCACATCTACGATATAAGGTTGGCTGTCTAACCTTGTTTGTTTCCCGGAACATCACACCCAGGGTCTGTTGTAGGCGTAGAAGCCCTTGAACTTGAGCTCGGTTTTACCTCCAGACAGAGGCTGCGTCGAGGGCTGAGAGGCTGCTTGGGAAGCGGGATGCGAGAGGGTGGGGTGCTCTGGGTAAGAGGAGCGAGTGAAACTGTCGCTATAGGATGGGGAGGTGGAGCAGGGGAGGGACTGTTCGATGGAGGACACGGTAAGATGGATGATGATGATGATGAGACAGAGGAGGGGAAAGCGCTGACTGGAGATGAGGTGAGCAGCGGGGGCTCGACCTCCAGCGCCTCAGATGACGCCCTGCCCTTAGGGAAGGAGGGGGAACAAGGCGGAGTTCCCATCTGGATACCTTCTCCCAGAGAGGAGGACCGGCTGTTTTTGGCCATGGAGCTGGCCGTGGGGTTCATGTAGGAGTGCTGGGGCTTGAGTCTGGGGCTCTCCCAAGGCAGGGGGGACTGGGGAGATTGTGGTGAGCCAGAGGAGGGTGAAGATAAGTGGAAGGGCGGCCTGGGAGTGTCATTATCCAGAAAAAGCTGCTCAGGTCTCTTGCGTATGTCCTTTGGAGCTGGAGAAAGGATGAAAAAATGGAGATTAATGTGACTTGTTTTGAGAAAACAAAAGCACATTAACTGAATGACATTAAGAATTAAATCATATAAATTAATTATTGCCGAGTCAGACTCAAGTATTTTTGCATATTTCACAGTAGATCATAAAAATACCTGACCCCATTATTACAGAAACAGTAGCACATATATAGTGATAAAACTAAATGATGATGAAACGTACAGTCTGAGGCCAGGTTCTGGGCAGAGTGTGATTTCTGTAAACATGTGGTTCTTTCCATAGACAGCGGAGCTCTGGATGGAGGGTTAGATGTCCTCCACAGGTGGGATCCTGAAGTCTTCTTCTTTTGGGGTCTCAGGGAAGGAGTACAGGCCCTCTCTGGAGCATCTGCCCTACTGAGATGCAACATCAGCTTTAAGATCACTTCACACCCAATTATCCATGGTCACGAAAAGGTAAAAACAAGCCAAAGTAAATGACAGTTGTGGTGATTGATGTCTTCATTTGCGTCATTTTACTCGCTTCTTGTTTATTTGCATGTGCATAACTAACTTTAAATGAGCGTTCAGTTTCTCCCTGCTTTTATTAACCCCTATCTAGTTGGTATGTAACAGCTTGATTGTGAAAAATGGGCAGGTTGGTACAGAGTAAAAATGTCTAAACATTGGCCATCAGCCTTGTGTGACCCCAGAAACGTCTACTGCAAATGTTCTCTGTGGACTCATCAATGTTTTATTTATTTATACAAACACAGTACCTTTTGTGCTTTTTGAACTTTTGCATTTATGATTCATTAATCCAAGTCTGCCAAACCAGCACTTATCTAAAAATAAAGCCCTTGCAGCTCCAAGCCTGTCTTTCCTTCTTACTTTGGCCCTTGGTTCCTGCCGGGGGACACAGGGGTCTTGTCTTCAGTGTTTCTGTTCTGGCTATCTTCCATCAAAGGCCGTACTTTTGACACTGGGGGCTTAGCAGAGTGGCTGCCTTGTTCTTTTCCATGCACTTTGGCAAATAGAGGCACCCCC
>BRZM01000785.1:0-84318 GCA_033238685.1 Lates japonicus
TTGGGTCCCCACAACCTGAGGAAACCTAGAACACACACACAAACACAAAATAAAGTTTGCACTGATAAAACAGCAACAACATTGATCATAAAGTTGTGCTCTAAATTTGAGCCTTTACAGTGTCTTTCTGAATGTGTTCACTTGCGTCTTTCCATTTACTTTGTATGCAATCCAGCCATATCTTAAATCATATCTTCACTTTCAATATTCAGTATGAACACAACTCAATACACTAAAGACAGAAAAACTTAAAGATTCCATGGACATTACTTTATAAATGTGAAAGGCAGAGTAGAGAAAATGACACTAGGAATGGTATAATTTCGCCACACATATCCTGTTTGTTATGATTTTATCACTGATCAGTGACTACTCTTTTTGGCTGGACTGCAACAGTGGATCATCATTACACCGCAGCTCTTTTCTGTTTGCCTGATCTGATGTCAGGTATTTGCAGAGAACTGCATGCCCATCACGGGAATGCACACTGCTAAAGCAGACACTACCAGTGTTAGGGTGAATTAACACCAGCTGACAACGCTGTCAGCAGCCCGGCAGGAGGGACACTAGGTAAGATAGGAAGATAGATTTTAACTTAAACTTTGCACACCCATACACGGGCCATATCCTATTTTTTTTTAACCTAGTCTTGTTTATCTGTGCTAACACTTGAATTGTTATATTGAAATATAGTGGGAATCCTTTCTTATTTTATTCAAAGCAACATTCCCTTCACTGGAAGTGAAAATTAAGATCCAGAACACAATTGTTGACCATCAGATAGAGAGATGGAATCTGTGGAAGCAACTGCAGCTGCATCAAATTAAAATTACAACAGGCTTAATGCTAAAATCATGGACATAAAATGATGAAGCTGCTGTAACAAATTTCCATGGCTGCAACTTTATTCTTCAAACTGCTGTATGACGACCTGACTGTAAAAATCTTGACCATTCCTCTTGAAATGAATCACTTTAACAGAACTCTGTCCATTGAACCCAAGCTGTTGGACTCATTATTGTAACAACATTTTATGAAAGTTCAAAATCTACACACAAACTTTGTCAAAGAACTTGGGTTCTGTGTGCTTGCCGTTACAACTTACTGTATATGAATTAGAAAGATACTGTTAAGTTTAATTGGAAAATAATGAGTGCTTTACCTGGGCTCGAGGCCAACTGCCTGGCTGCGATAGAAGGGTTACGCTTGCCAGATACATATCAAAATTAATTTTGCTGGAGAGAAATGCTTATCACTTAAATTACCCTGCCTGTCTAAGTAAAGATTTGTCACATCAAAAGATGTGCTGAGAAAGAAATTCTGCATATCCAGTGTTTGGCTGGGGGTGCCCAGTGGGAGGTGACTGGCCAAGAAGATGGGAAATGAAGAATTAACTGTGATTAAGATCTGAATGATGTGAATAAATACACACAGAAACATTTTTAAATAATTATAGCGTCCTCAGGTGGGTTGACCTTAGACTTCATCCTGATGACAGCATTGAATTAGTAGGAGTCCTTGTCCCTGTTCATGTCAGTCTGATCCAGATTGCTGCCTTACTGAAAAAATGATAGGGGGGCATATCAAGAAAGCTGTGAATCAGGGAAGAGTTACATAGGTGAGGTTATACTGTTGTCAACCCAAAACTGTTGTATTGTCTCACCAACACAAGTGTGTTTTGTGACAGATCTAGGGGCTCTGACACACCAGGCCAGAGGACATTGTCGTGCCATGTGTGTTCTCCCACCGTCAAGCAAAAGACCACACGCTGACAACAAGTGTGAGCTGCAATTTCTTCTAATCAGACACTTTCTCAATTTGTATTCCAAGCATGAGATGAGATGGAGGCTGTTGGCTGTGGTCTCTGCGATCTGTTGAAGTGCGTCTTTGGACATAAGATGTGAGGAAACAAATACTCTGACATCAGTGAACCAAGAGTCTTCTGGGCAATATGCTGGGATTGATCATGGTGTTAACGTCAGCCTGTTTCAGTACTTTGTGGAGGGTATTACCGATCACTGATCTTTTGCTTCTAATTTTGTTTCCCTTGTTCCCACACTTTATGATTGCTCCCTCTAAAGAAGGCCACTGTGTGAAAAGAAGCCTAATCTGTCAGTAGTGGAGTTAAAAACAGAAAAATGTAGTGTTACAATGTGTGAGACAGATGAGTATTTTCTAGCATCACAATTCCTGTTGCTGCACTTGATCACAAGGCTGAAATAAATTCTGTCTTGGATTAATAAGACCAAAATCCAACCTTTAGTATTTTCATCACTGTGCAGTTTGAACATTAAACCAAGCGTCAGTCCTGCAGATTGTTTCAAAAACTACCACAGAGTTGACATGACTGCTCCTTTCAACTTTGGAGCACATTTGTTCCTGTGAGTGCACACAATATTGTTCCCAAATTCACCCTGCTCTGAGTGACAATCGGTTGGATACATTCCAATACGGGTGATTTTCACAATGTGTCCCACGCCTCCTGGGAAATTTCACTTTCGGCACCCACCAATTCCCCCCTCTCGCTGAGTAAAATGGGTTTCCTGCGATTGCAGGAGAGAAAATTGCCTGGTCTGTGCTGAGAGACATTTGCTGTAAATGCAGTTATCGACTTGATAGGACCCCTGTGATTATTGTGAAGTGGAATTACCCTGTTTTATCACAGAATGCACCTTCTGCCATTAGGTCCGACAACGCCTTCCATTAGCTTCTGCGTTGGACTGATGCAGTGATTAGAGACAAATGGTCAGGTTCCATTTTCACCACCTGTGAGACAGAACACCCATACTAATATCAAATTAATGGATAATTCCCCTCGCACAGACTCTGAATACATTTGCATGCATCTTGAGTGTGCTCAGCAAGTGGATTTGCAGAAGTCAGGGTAACTTTTGATCCTCTCCACAGGCCCTAATAGTGCTTGAAATGATCAAATAAAAACTGTTTCTTAAATCAGAGCTCGTTCATTTTAAGTGACGGAAATTACTCCTAATTTGATGTTGGGATTATGCCTCTGACACTTCTGTGTACTTACTCATAATCACTGAAGTATCAGGGTGAATATTTTGTCTTAAAACATGCACTGTATTCAACATGCTCTCTTATTGATTCAGTTGAGTTCAAAAGTACTTTATTGTCTACTGCTGTATTACTGGTATCACCTTACATTTTATTGGAACCCGTGTTATGCTATGTTCTTCTCTCGCTATTCTCTCCCCCCTTTCCCCTCTCTCTCTCCTTCTTAACCCAACCGGTCGAGGCAGATGGGCGCCCACCCTGAGTCCGGTTCTGCTCGAGGTTTCTGCCTCTTAAAGGAAGTTTTTCCTTGCCACTGTCTCCTAGTGCTGCTCATGGTGGGATTTGTTGGGTCTCTCTATGTAAATACCTATTTTAAAGAGTATGGTCTAGACCTGCTCTATATGAAAAGTGCCTTGAGATGACTTTTGTTGTGATATGGCGCTATATAAATAAAATTGAATTGAATTGAATTATTGGCATGAAAGTTTCAAAAAACAATGTTGCCAAAGCATCAAAACACAGTTTAGCCAAGTATACAATAACATGAAAAAGAACAATAAAACAACACTAACACTGGATATAAATAAATGTACATATTAATTACATACATACAGTATATTATATGCACGTGTGTGTTTAGGTCATTCACTGTCTTTTGGGTTGTGCCATGCTGATTATCTATTGGGCAAAAAGAAATTCACTGTGTCCTTTGCTTAGGGAAATTTCACGTAGCTCATTTAGAACTGAATTGGAAAATGTTCTTTACTTCACTAGGAGGGGACAGGCTGCTGAGAATAAGTCCAGGAGAAGGTCTTCCAGAGGACCAGGATCCAGGACCCAGAGAGAACACAGACGGTGAGAACAGATCAATAACTTTTAGTAGTGATGATCAATAAATGTGTTATTGACTGGTGATCGCTGATCAATAACTGATGATTCAGACTTCAGTTTGTCTCTCTGCAGGTCTCCACAAACTGGGACCAGAACCAAAGTCAGGACTGGATCTGGATTCAGGTCTGGAGCTGAGGTCCAGTCCAGCAGACAGCAGGTCAGAGTGGCCCTGATCAGGAAGACCAGGATCCAGACCTCAGTCCAGACTGTGGAGCTCAGAGGGTCTGAGCTGGTTCAGGGTTTGATCCTCACAGACCAGACTGATCCAGGATCCACAGAGACCCAGCTGGACCACAGGAGACCGACTCAGGACCGACAGACCAGGACCACATCCAAGGTTTGTCTGAAACACTGACAGGGACTCTGCCTGATCCTGGTCCTGAACCCTGTACTGATCTGTCTGCCCTGCTCCAGGTCAGGTCCAGGTCTACAACAGATCCACAGAGGACCGCAGGTCTAGTCTCAAATCAGTCCTCAGAGACCGGGACCAGCAAAAGGAGGAGGTCTGAGAGAGTCCTGGATCCAGAGTCCTCGACAGGAAAGGAGGGAGCACCCAGAACCAGGTCCAGGTCTGTGGGGAGGAGAACTGAGACCAGGATCAGGAGGAGGAGGAAGATCCACCCGTCTGTGTTCAGAGGGAGAGGTACAATCGATCAATCAATCAATCAATTGACTGGTCTGATTGAACCGATCACTGATCAATAATCTCCATCTGTCAATCATCTCTCTATAGGTCAGTTGTTGCTGTCAATCACTGCAGGGGCGGGACAGCTCATCATTCACAGTGAGTGCTGCAGCAGCCAATCAGAGCACAGCTCCAACAGGTCACATGATTACACACAGCCTCATGTCAGCAGGATGTATTGATCAGAATCAATAACTGATTCAGATCAGATCAGTGTAGTTCCTCAGTGAAGCAGCAGGAGGCAGCAGAGACTCTGATTTAACACAAAGACCTTTCTCCTCCTCCCCCTCCCCCCTCTCCCCTCTCTCTTCAGTCCATGAGGCCCGGGGGCTGATGGGAAAATGTCAGAGGTCATGTGACTCATATGTTCAGCTCTCAGTGACCTCTGACCTCAGCATCAGGATGAAAACTGCAACTGTTCTGAACAACAAGAACCCACAATACAACCAGAGATACACACTGTGAGACACACACACACACACACACACACACAATCAGTGTTGTCACAGTCTTCATGCAAGAGAGTGTGTGTGTGTGTGTGTGTGTGTGTGTGTGTGTGTGTGTTTCAGGTGTGTCAGTGAACTCCTACTCAACAGGTTGTTGGTGTCAGTGTTCAGGAGACAGACTGACAGCAGGTCAGTAAACGCATCACAGACCTGGTCCTGTGTCCGTCTGAGTCTCACCTGTCTCACCTGTGTCTCTGTGTTTTCCCTCAGGTGCAGTCAGCTGATTGGCTGTATGAGCTTTGGGATTGGTTCTCTCGTCTCATCCTCTAAGGTCAGTTTGGACCAATCAGCTGACAGAGAGTCCTGGTTCCTGTTTGGCTGAGTTCATCACACCTTTAAACTCTTTTTGACCTGTTGGCCCCGCCCACTCTGTTTGCAGCCAGTCACTGGTTGGTTCTACCTCCTGGGGGAGGAGTTTGGAAGGAGCAAACACTTGAGGGTGATATCGCAGCGCAGCCGACCAATGAGGAGGCCAGAGGAGGAGGAGGGAGGTGAGTTCAAGGGAAACCTGAGCTGTGATTGGCTGTTAAAGAGAACCTGCTGACGGCTGATTGGTTACCTCAGAGTTCACAGGTGAAACTGTTCAGCAGAAGCAGCAGATTATTACTGACTGAAGCTGAATCCTCACACACTAACAGATTCACAACCTCAGAGGAAACAAACACGGTGGACGACGAGGCCTCAGAGCTCGCTCCATCACAGGTCTGAGCTGAGACTGTGACTCCAGCTGAGAGAAAGATGGACGCTGATTGGTCGAAACACATATGACACTGCACTGCCGTCATTACACACATCAAAAAATCATCGAGGATTAAAACACAAAGCCTGAGGGCTTGTTTCTATTGTGGTTTTACTGAGGGAAGCTGCAGAAAATCCCGAACAGGAAACTGATGAGAAACAGTTTAACTCCACAGATGAACTGTTTAACAGGTGAACAGGTGAACATAACAGGTTGAAATAAAGAGTTTAGAGACAAAACACAGTGAAGAGTCCTGAAGAGAAACAGTGAACTGCTCCTTTAAAGAGAGAGAGGGGGAGAGAGAGAGAGAGAGAGAGACACACACACATACACACACACTAACATGTTAGCTTCATTAGCTCTGACAGAAACACTCAGTCTCTCCTGTATATATTCTATATGTTTGTCTATTTATAGTGACGAGAGAGAGAGAGAGAGAGAAGGGCGACTGAGCAGTAGATATAGATTGAACCTGACCCCCTCCCCCCCCTCCCTGGGGGTCCACACCGTTACCATGGTGATGAGAAGCTGCCTGGTAACCATGTGATCCTCACAATACCTCCTTCACCCCCCCTCATCTCTAACTCCATCTATCTCCACTAACCCCCCCCGTGCCCCTCTCCCTCCCCTCTCTGACATCACACTGAGATCTGACACTCGTTCGCCCCGGCCAATCGAGCAGAGAGAGCGAGAGCAGCAACATCTGCAGTACTCTGTGGTACTCTGTGGTACTCTGTGGTACTGTGTGGTACTCTGGACCACAGACCACATCCAGGACCTGAGGAGGAGCTCTGACCAGCTCAGACCAGCTCTCTTTAATCCTGACTGTCCTCCAGAGTCCAGAGTCTATG
Organism: Lates japonicus; assembly: GCA_033238685.1. NCBI lineage: Eukaryota > Metazoa > Chordata > Actinopteri > Centropomidae > Lates > Lates japonicus. Next base: position 6,691 of record BRZM01000785.1, read on the forward strand.
CAGGTCTGATCTGGTCTCTGACTGAATCCTGATCTGTCTCCTGAATTAGACTCTGTGACAACAGGGACTGTGGTCCTGATCCTGGTTCCTCAGAGCCTGAGCAGACAGCTGAGATACAGGACCACCTGTGTCCTGGTCTTATTTAGTCTGATCTGGTCCAGTGGGTCCTGGTCTGGTCTGAGGACAGTCAGGATGTTCTGGAAGACCACAGCCTGGTCCTGGGACGACGCAGCCGGTAACGATGATGATTATCTTCTCTCAGACCTCAGGAGGACTCCAGACTCTGCTCCGGATCCAGACCTGAACCGCATCACCTCCACCGCTACGACCAGCCTGTCAAACTGCACCACCTCCACCGCCGGACTCAAAGACCTGACGAACCTGAGCTGGACCTCCAGCCGCCCCCTCAGCTCCAGTCCGACCAACTCCACCTTCAGCAGCTACGTCTCTGCCCTCTACATCAACAACAACCAGGTCCTGTCAGACCAGGATGGCACCCAGAGACTGATGGTGAGTCCACCTCCACCCTCACATCATACACCTGGGACCTGGTCTGGGACCTGATGAACAGCTGAGGGTCCAGATGTGTCTGAATCTCTGACAACAGATTTAATTTGTTTATTTTCAGGGACAAACAAACAAACATTAACAAGCTTGTTAGCTAACGGTGACATCATCAGCCTGTGGACCAATCAGCTCAGAGAGTTTCAGTGTTTTTCTGTAAAGATTCATCAAAGATTCACATCTGATAAATTATAGAGCGAAGCTGCTGCTCACACACTACAGGACAAACACACACACACACACACACATGTTGTGCTGTGTTTGTGAGGACCATCCTCAGCTCCTCTGAACCTTAGAACCAGGTCTGGACTCGGACTCTGGTCTCTGAAGGTCGCATAGTGAAAAAAGAGGTCGGTCCTCACAGAGATAGACAAACAGCTGGTCTCACACACCTGGACCTGAAATCCTTCGATGTATCACCTGAGTGTTGATTAGTCTCAGTTTAATCAACCTGAGCAAAGAGTTTCATTTCACAGCTGATTATTAAAGTTAAAGATAAAAATCTGTTTTTATTGTCAAACTGATGCTGCGTTCAAGTTCCTACTCAGAAGTCTGAATTTCTGAGTTTGAACCTGAACGCCTCCTCAGAACGCAGCATTATTCATTCTTGAGATTGTTCCAGGTGGATTCAGTAACATGTATAAACAGACCTGAATTTATCTGCAGGTGTTCTGTCTGACATCAGATCAACTGTGTGAACCCTGAACGCCTCAGTTCACCTGCAAACATTCGATTTGTGTCGTTTTATTCAGACCTGATGGAAACATTTACCAGGTCAGAGAAGTTTGACCCTAACGACACACAGAGAACTGGTCCAGGTTCAGATGAGTGTTTTAGCTCCGTATCAGAAACACAGGTCACATGATGGCTCAGCCACACTGAGCATGTGCAGGTGTAAACAGGAAGTAGATTGTTTACAGTTTACCAACAGACTCTGAGTGTAGTTCATCCTTCATGTTACATTCACTAAGAGTTGAGGTAAAATGAGTCACGTGATCGGAGCGTGACCAATCAGCAATCAGGATATGACTGATGAGAATCAATCAGGAAGTCCCAGGTCTACAGATCAGGTCTACAGACCAGCTCCAGGTCTGTGGCTCAGGTTCAATTTGAGTAGAAAACAGTGAAAGATCCTGTATGACAGAGTTCACACGGGGGGAGGGTGTGTGTGTGTTCAGGAAGTGTGCATCTTATCGCAGGGATACATCCAGTGTTTTTGTGAGTCTGTGTGTGTGTTTCCTGCCATTCTTCTGTCTGCTGGTTCCCACACACATACACACACGGCTCTCTAACATCCAGATCAGTGTGAAACCTGGACCAGCTGGACCTCGGTCAGACCTGGTCCCTGCTCTGTAAATCTGGACTTGTTTTGTGTGATCAGGTCAGATCTGGTTCTGAGTCTGGATCTGGTTTAGACCCGGATCTGCTGATGTGATCAATTTGACCTGATGGCCTAGTCTTGCGTCGGACCTGGGTTAGATCTGTTTTTGTGAGGTCTAAGCTTGGATTTGAGCTGGTTCGTGGTCCTGGTCCTGGTCCTGATTGACAGACAGATCTGCAGGATTTGAACCAACAACCTGATCTGTGGTCATGCACACCATCCACCGTCTGTGTCGAGTCTGCATCGGACAGAACCTGCCCCAGGCTCTGTGTGTGTGTGTGTGTGTGTGTGTGTGTGTGTGTGTGTGTGCAGGTTGTGGTGTTTACCAGATGAAGTGAGGACTTTTTACCTTGTGAGGACTCACTGTGTTTGTTTCTCACACACACACACGTACACACACACACACAGTTCATGTGGAAACAAACTGCAAGAAACAAGTGGCCCAACTGATTGGCTGCACAGTGTGATGTCACCACTGGCTGTTTTTCATTTCCCGGCAAAACCTTCAGAGTTCCTCTGTGTGTGTGTGTGTTTAGTCCAGCAGGTCAGATAAATGTTTAATATCCTAATGTTTAAATCAGATGGATTTAATGTGTGTGTGTGTGTGTGTGAGACAGGTTGATCAATAATTCACACACAATTTCAACTTGAACATTTCACTGAGAAACTGAGTGTGTGTGTTGTTTGTACAGTGTGTGTGTGTGAACATCTCTCAGGCTGATGTCAGATCAGATCAGTCAATACACTTGAGTGAGTCAGTCGTATCCAGGGCTGCCCCTCCCTCCCAGAACACATGAGCCTCGAGCGTCATGTTGTGTGTCGGGCCTCATGTCGTGTGTCGAGCCTCATGTTGTGTGTCGGGCCTCATGTCGTGTGTCAAGCCTCATGTTGTGTGTCGGACCTCATGTCGTGTGTCAAGCCTCATGTCGCGTGTGACTTGATGATCTGATGATGATCTGATGATTTGAGCAGTGAATGTCTGCGGTGACTCTGCTGTTGAAAGAAAGAGAGAGTCTGGCTGCTGCTTTTCAGGTTGAAGTCACTTTTTTTAGAGAAACCATCTTTGTCAAAACAGTTTGAAAATGAACAACAAAACAAAGTTTTATTGCAGTTTGACTGGGGGCAGTCCTGGTCATATCGATCCTCCAGATAAGACTGAACTTCAGCCAATTAGAGCTTATTTCTCAGTGAGTCAGAGGATATGAACGACAGCCTCCAACAGTGAGGAACATTTTAATGTCTATTAACACGAGTCCTCTTTGATCCAACAGAAACAGCTTTGATAAAAATCATTTTCTGTTCAGAGGTTTCAACATGAATCTGAAACTGAACTGAATAAATCTGCTCAACTGCAGGACCTCAGGTTACATTTAAACCTGGTTACAGCCCTGTGTGTGTGTGTTGTTTGTACAGTGTGTGTGTGTTGTTTGAACAGGCGGTGTTGGTCCATGTCGTCCTGCGTTACACAAACACTCTGTTCAAACACAGACATCTGATTCCTGAACATTAAAGACTCGTCTCCACGTTAACGTCACGTGACCTCACCTTGTTAACACACTGATCCGGCTCTGATCTGGTCAGACTCTGGACCTGAACCCTGTCTCAGTCTGGTTCTCAGTGGACTCTTTGTTTTATAAAGTCCTTAGAGTGATGGAAAAACACTGTCTGATTTTCTGCCCTGGGTTTGGTCTGGTAGGCTGCTGCCCTGCCTGCCTGCAGACACAACTCAGGGCAGAAAATCAGACAGTGTCCCAGAGTCCCAATAAGGTCAGTGTCCTGGTCCTGGTTAGACCAGGCCCAGACGGGCTGAACCAGGACCAGGACAGTGACCGTGGTCTGTTGGAGCATCAGAGTCCTGTTTGAATTCCTTCACCCTAGGGTTCGTCTCCTCAGGATCAGGATCTGAGGGTCCCTGCAGGAGGTTTAATATGAACCTGTCAGTCTGAGCTCAGGAACATTTAACTTCTTTTGTGGAGAAACTCTTCGGCCTTTCCTCAGCTCCGTCGCTGTTTACAGAGTCATGGAAACAGCTTGGAGACCAGGACCCAGACGGACCTCCAGTCTGGCTCTGACACAAACACCCTGACTCAGTCAACATTAAGACCAGCATGCCAGAGTACAGGCACAGCGCCGCCTACAAGCCTGCAGAAAACTGAAGGAGGACTTTCTGCACAGTTTACTGAAATCAATAAATATTGATCAGATTATTTTGGCCCTCTATGGGTCTATAGTCCACCAGATTGGATCTGACCTGCTGCAAAATCCTGAACCCTGTTCAATACTCAGGTTTTAATTAGAATGAAGATAATGAAGTTTAATCATGTTGTTGTAAAGATGAATGTCCAGGTGAACGTCCAGGTGTTCTCTCTCTCTCTCTCTGTGTCCTCTCCAGGTAAACATTGCTCGAGGAAAAGATGGTTTTGGATTCACAATCTGCTCCGACTGTCCAGTCAGAGTCCAGGCGGTCGACCCCGGTGAGAAACCCACACCTGAGACAATTCACACACTGGCTGAAGTCACAGACTGACACCTGTGAGGTAATTAGTAACATCAGACAGGTGAGTCAGATCTCATTGGTTCCATCTGTTTGCAGGAGGTCCAGCTCACCAGTCCGGGCTCCGTCAGGGAGATTCGGTCATGCAGCTGAACGGACTTCCTGTAGAAACCTGGAAGTGTGTCGACCTCGCCCACGCCATCAGGTAACCCTGCCCCCTCACAGTCCGCCTCCACCTGCTCAGAACATTCAGCAGGTGTCCATACTCTGTCAGTCTCTTCACCTGTCTGTCTCTCCACCTGTCCATCTCTTCAGGAGTTGTCCGTCTCAGATTGTGTTGGTGGTGTGGAGAGGTTTACCTGAGCTCAGGTCAGGATGTGAAGCTTTGCTCCGCCCACCAACTCTCAACAAGGTGAGTCTGGAAAAAAAAACTGAGAGGAACCGATCTAAAGACTGAGAACTTTAATTTCTGACACCTTCAGTACTTTTTGCTTTGTATGTACTTTTACTGCAGTACTGTATTTAACTACTTAGAGTGTTGTTACACCGTAGTTCTGTGAGTGAGGCTAACAATTTGTATGCTAAGCTAACATTCCTCTGTCCTCTAGACAACAGGCAGGAAGTTGCTGCCTCACCCTGTCCACAGTAAACATGGCCGCAGATGGGGTCAGGGATCGGGGGTCCGATCCAGTTTGGGTTCTGCTCTGGGTTCTCTGTGGAGGGACAGGAGGGAGGACCAGGGGGAGGAGGAGGAGGAGGAGGAAGAGGAGGAGGAGGTGGCAGCACAGGAGGTGACTGAGTACTCCCCCCGCACCACTACACTAAAGGGCACCCGTGTGACATCATCAAATGGGGACAATTACATCATCCTGTCACCTGTAAGTCCAGGAGGACAGGTGAGTCTGAGGAGGCGGAGCCTGCAGGTGTCTCAGTCTTTCATTAGAGCATAATGTAGAACCTTTCACCTGAACCTCATCTGAAACATTCAGCTTTTCACCTGAACTCCAACAGAACTGATAAATGTCCAGAACTTCCAGAACCTTTAATCTGAAACAGAACTGATTATGATGTTCTAATTTTACATCTCAACACGTCACTGAGGAGAACTTCATCTTGTTATTTATCTGTGTCCAGATCAAGAACTCGGAGTCAGAACCTCACACCATAGAACCTCTACTCTCACCAAGAATCCCTGGCCTTTAGAACCCTGACCCTTAGAACCCTGAACTTTAGACCCCTGACCTTTAGAATCCAGACACTTGGAACCCTGACCTTTAGATTCCTGGTCCTTGGAACCCTGACCTTAAGAACCCTGAGAACCCTGACCTATAGAACCTTAACCTTTAGAACCCTGGCCCTTGGAAACTTTAGAACACTATCAATAGCAACCACAGTGGAAGAGAGAAGTCTGACTCTTTGTGTCTTTGTGTAAAGAACAGTTCCAGTGTTGTGATGTGACAGAACGTTCTCCATCTGGTCTGTGTTTCAGCTCCTGCAGCCAGTTTATCACGACAGGAACAGGACGATTGGTACGACCTCCAGTCTGAGTATTGATCCCTCTGAACATTGATAAGTATATTGATTATGAATTGATATGTTTGTTTGATCATCAGGTCATCTGTACCAGACTCATCCCAGCAGAGGTCAGAACCTCCTCCATGACTCTCAACTCCGGTTGTCACGGCGACCGTTCACCAGCCGCACCTCCACCCTGCCCCCACCCCCTTCCTCCACCTCCACCTCCTCATCAGCCGTGCCTGGTAACTATGGCAACTACCAGAACTGCACCATCGTCCAATCCCATCTGCCCTGCTCCGCATACGGAACCTATGTCACTCTGGCTCCCAAAACCCTCATCTTCCCCATCTTTGTCCAGGTCAGAACCCAGAACCTTTAACCTCACCCAGAACCCAGAACCAGTCCAACACCTTTACATCTAATGTCAAACACCCTCAGCCAGGCTCTTAGATCTGACCTGGAACTTGACACAGAACCCTAAACCCTAAACTCTAAACCCTAAACTTTCGTAACCTGATATAGAACCTGTCCCTGGTTCTAACATTGTAGATCAGGCCTGCGTTCAGTCAGGGTCCAGTCAGGGCTCTAATATTTTGTTTTTAAGCTTCATGTTAGTTTGTAGTTCTGGATGTCAGAACTCAGACTTCCAACAACAACAACATAAACCAGAACCAGTACCCTCACCTGGAACCTCAGCCCAGGCTCCATGCCTGTGAACCTGTTCTAGAACCCCAGAACCATGTTCTACAGCTTATGTTTATTAGGATTTAATGTCAGATTGTTGTCGTTGTTGTTGTTGTTTACATGTTCTGTTGTTGTTGGTGGTTTTAGCCTCTGGATCTGTGCAGCCCAGACAGGACCCTGCTGCTGTCAGAGGAAATGACTCTTCACCAGGCTGACCTGCTGCCTACAAAGGTAACACAACTGCAAATATACTGCTGATGTACTTCAAATACTACTATTACTACAAACAGTACCACCAACACCATGACAGAGGTCTTTACAGAAGGGAAGCTGGAGACACATTCTGCTGCTTCATCAGTTCATGGAGCCTCTTTTTAGAGTCTAGACTTGTTCTCCTGATGTTCAGGGTGGAGGAAGAGGAGGAGGTGAAGGTGGAGGAGTCAGTTGTGTCTGAGGATGATTATTGATCGTTTTGCAGGTTTTAGCCTCTTGAGAGAAAAATGTGAGAATCCAGACTGAATCTGATCCTGAAGGACACGACGACCTCTGAGAACTGAACCGGGATCAGTTTCACTAATGGATCATACTGCTGACACACACACACACACACACACACATGCACACACACAATTTCTGGGAATCTGCAGCATTTTAGTTTCTTGTTTTTTAGTTTCTTGTAAAAATGAAGATGAGACGTCTGCTGGACCCTAACATCAGCTCAGGTCAGAGGTCAGAGTGAGATCCAGACTGTTCATGCTTTGTGTCCTTAGTGTAATAATGAATTTGTCATTGTTTAATTGTGAGTGTGAACTGTTGCTGCGTTGTGTCTTCAGCTGGCCTGGTGTCTCCATGGAGACATAGGGTTAGGGTCATGATGTTACCTGCAGCAGACTCAGGTGAACCTCAGCCTTTTCAGCAGGTACCAGATAACCTTTCTGAATAAACATCCAGCTCATCTGTGTAGTGGGTTCAGGCCTGGTCTGAATACTGGAGGTCATGTTCTACTGTGTTTGTAGAAACACTGGGTCAAATGGAAATGCAGATGTTGTGTTCCCTGCCTCTGGCACAGAGACACAGGTGAAATCAGTGACATGTCAGAGATTTACAAACATGTTAGCACAGCACAGCTGTGATGTGTCGGACTCTGGAGGTAAAACTGATCCAGATTATCGGACGTTAAGTAATGAGTCATTTAATCTGGAACCAGGCGTCAGGTTCTCAGTAGAACATTCAGATGTTCCTCAGGGAGGCTGTAAACCTGATCACAGGTTAATCTCCATCATGTCCTCCACTGGAGAACATGAAGCTACTGCTGTTAGACTGTGACTGAGAGAAGGTGATGAACCTTTGAAGAAACCATCAGTTTCTGTTTCCAGGTTTTATGTTTCTGTAACGTTTACACAAAAATAACAACCTGAGGGAACTGAATCAGATCAGTCACACTGTGTGTGTGTGTGTGTGTGTGTGTGTGTGTGTGTGTTTAATGTGTGTGTGTTCCAGGTGACTGTGTTGATCTACACTGACCTGCTGCTGTTAACCAGAGAGGATGAAGCCGGACGCTGTAACGTCCTACAGAGTCCACTGTACCTGAACACACTGCAGCTCAGAGAGGGTAAAACCACTGTTATTATTATTATTATTATTGTGTTATTTATTGACGTTGTTGTTTTGTTGTTTATCGACATTGTTGTGTTTAGTGTCATCGGAGCCGCTCCTCCTCTACCTCCTGCAGACGTCTCAGACTTGTTGTCGTTGCGTCTTCAGTCTCGAGTCGTTCAGCATCGAGCAGAAGGTCCGAGTTCGTCTCTGTCTCCATGACAACATCCATCACCAGCTGGTTGCTGCTGAGACCACTCACAGTCACCAGGTACAACAGGTTTACTCCTCACCTGTGAGTTCAGTGAGACTCCTCAGATTAACATTACCTCTCCTCCCCTCCTCCCCCTCAGCCCTCTGAGCTCCCTTCAGACTTTGGCCTCCTCTCTCTCGGTCAGTCTGACCTCCTCTATCGCCCCTCCTCCCCCTACTCCTCCTCTGACCCCCCCCTTTATCGTCCCTCTTCCCCCTACTCCTCCCTCTGTGATGCCCTCAGACCTCCCTCCCCCTCTCCTTACACCCCCAGTTCTCCCTTCTCCTCTTCCACTCCCCCTCCACCCTTCTCCTCTCTTTCTCTGTACACCTCCTCTTCTTCCTCACCTCCCTCCAGGAACATCAACGCCATGCCTCACCTCCTCCTCCCCCCACCTCCCCCATCCTCCTCCTCCACCCAGAGGAGTCCAGTCTGGAAGGAGAGGGGAAGAGCAGAGGAGGAGGAGAGGATGAAGAGGAGAACGAGGGAGGAGGAGGAGGAGGTGGAGGAGCGGCAGCAGGGGGAGGGGGAGAGTGCCTCAGAAACCTCAGAGATTGTGGGAGGTGTGGGGGGGCGGGGCTTCCTGCTGAGCCCCACCCACTTCAACATGAAGGAGGAGGAGGAGGAGAGTGATGAGGAGGAGGAGGAGGAGGAGGGAGGAGGTGCTGAGGTGTTCAGCTCCACTTACAGACCTGCAGGTCAGTCTGAACTCTGCTGCTCTGTTTCCTGTCTGATCGATTGATTGATTGATTGATTGATTGATTGATTGATTGATTGTTTGATGTTCAGTTCTGCGCCGCTCGCTCTCTGAGGGTTCTCTGCTGCAGGAACCTCGATCGCCCCGCTTCCTATCCGACAGCACCATCCATCGACTCACCCATCTCACGACCTTTGACCTCGACCCCAGCTCAGACCACCCCCCCCGACCCCCCGACCCCCACACCCTGAGGAAACAGCTGACCAGAGAGGGGGGGTCTCTGCACCACATGCTGTTGCTGCTCAACGGCTCCAAGGTACAGACCAGGACAGACCAGGAGAGACAAGGACAGACCAGGACAGTCCAGGGCAGACGACCAGGACAGACCAGGAGAGACCAGGGCAGTCCAGGACAGTCCAGCAGAGATCAGTACAGTACAAGAAGAGAGCAAACTATAGTGAGTCCAGCAGAGAACAAGAGAACAATAAAGACAAGCAGAAACCAGTAAAGACCAGCACCAGCAGAGTCTAGATGTCCAGCAGACATTAAACAGTCCAGTATGGACCAGTGGAACCCAGAGTTTGGTAGAAACATCTGAAGTCCAGTAGAGCTTAGTAAAATCAGAATAGAAATGATGTGTTAGAGCAGTAGAGTCTAACAGAACCTAGTAGAGTCTGACATCTGTTGTTTTGTTGGTTCAGAACTCCAGAAACCTTCAGCTGAGGAAGAAGACCAAGAGTCTGTAAGTAAACACACATTTGTTTGTTTGTTGTTGTTTGTACTTCCTGTTTCTCTGACTCGTCGTCTTCATCTCGTCAGAGCCGCTGATGTTCGGAGTCGCCTGGTGTTTCTACAGCGACGGAAAAACAACAGCTGTTTCCATGGTAACAGTTTGGAGAAAGCTCTGAGAAACAACAGGTAGGAACACCAGACCTTTACTCTGGACCTGATCCTAGCCTGGACTCTAAAACCCCTAAAACCTAAGACCTGGTTCCAATAGGGACCCAATGGCTATGTTTGGTCTGGTGGGGTTAGGGTTAGGGTTAGTCAGCAGGGTCCTTATGGTTTATGATGGGACTAGTTTACTGGCTCCAGAAGGGTCCTTCTGGTTTCAGCTGGTTCTAACAAGGTTCTCAGGTTTTAGGTTGGTCCAGGTTCTTCATGGTTCCACTTGGTTCCTGTTTGCCTGAGGTGCGTTTGTTTTGTTTTTCAGACCATCTCCAGGGGAGGTGCTGAGGTGGGCGGAGAGTCTGGAGGCTCTGCTGACCAATCAGTGTAAGACACTCTACCTCCTGTTCAACCAATAGTCAGTGAGGGGGTGGGGCCGACATGATGACAGTGTTTCCATTCGCTAAATGATCTTCTTGCTCTCTCAGATGGCCTGGCTGTTTTCCGTCACTTCCTGAGGTCAGAGTTTAGTGATGAGAATCTGGACTTCTGGTTGGCTGTGGAGAGATTCAAGAAGACACACTCCCTGAGCAAGATGGCCGCCAAAGCTGCAAAAATCTATGATGAGTTTATTTCTACCAACGCAACGAGACAGGTAGCTGTCTGTCTCTCTGTCTGTCTGTGCTGTGATTGGTCCAGTGACTGGTCATGTGATGTTGCCTCCCTCTGCCTCCAGGTCAACGTGGACTCGTCTGTCAGAGAATCGACCAATCAGAGCCTGCGTCTCGGCATTAACTCTGCCTCCTTCCAACTGGCCCAGGATCAGATTTTTGGCCTGATGGAGGCTGACAGTTACCCACGATTCCTCCGGTCCTGCCTCTACACCCAGCTGACCAATCAGGGCACACAGACAGCCACAATTTTGGTCAATCAGGGCGAAGCTGGGTCTGACAGCCAATCATGAATGAGACTGATGGTCAGCCAATTGGGGGTTTCAATCTGATCAGAGCCTCTGATTGGCTGACCGTTGGCTTCTGTCATACTTTCAGAAACTAGGTACCCAGGTGCACTGTGGGAAATGTAAGATCCAGCATTTTTGGACTAAACATCAGGAGATCTCCACCTCTGTTGCTCAGATTTCTGGTCCAAATTTTTTCAATAGACCCATAGAATTATTCAAATAATCAGTTTATAAAAACTCATCTTTATCGCACTGAGTCAAAACTGTCAGCTGAATCTGATCTGAGTCAAAACTGAAAGCTCATCATTTACTTCAACATGAGAAGATTAAATTAAAGTAGTAGTCTTAAATTATAACCCAGATATTTTAACCTAAAACTGTTTGACGTTGTCTCTGTTGAGTCCAGAAATGATAAAGTAACATTTACTTTTTGGATTCACACGAAATTTGGTTCAAACATTCACGTTCTCAGTCGTCAATCTGACTGACTTTGATCCTTTAACTTTCCCTCTAGCGCCATCATCAGGTCAGTTTCTGTTTTAATTTACTTTATGATCAAATTCCTGCAGAGCTAATGACGTTCCCGTCAGTTTCAGCTGTTCGCTGTGTATACTACTAATGAGCTAAAGTTAGCATGCTAACACGCTAAACTAAGATAGTGAACATGGTAAACGTTATATCTGCTGCTAAATATTAGCATGTTAGCACTGTCATTGTGAGCATGTTAGCATGCTGATGATAGCATTTAGTAAAGGCTCATAGAGTTGGTAGCATGACTGTTGACTGTCTGGTTATTGTCTGTATGAACGTCGTCAGACACAAACATCCAGGTTTGATTTTATTTTTCTCTGTTACAGCAGAACCAAGAGATGTCCTGAAATCAGGAGAATAAATGACAACAGTTTGTTTTTCAGTAACTGTTTCAGATATTTTTAGTTGTTTTAATACAGATTTTTAACAGAAGTTAGTGAAGTAGATGTTTGTTATCAGAGGAGTCAACTTAAACTGCAACTGAACCTGAAAACATGATGAAGTCTAATGGAATCTGTTTTACAATAAATGACACCTCTGTTGGACCACCTGCTTCTTCTTTGTTAGTTTTATTTGCAGCAATGCAGGTGTTGCGAGTTTACAGGTGTGATGTTTTTGAATTCAGTGTGTTGCAGAAATCATGTGTGATAAGGTAAACACAGCAGGTGAGTTAAATGTCTCTGTACAATGTGATGTTTCACTGTGGATGAATTAATCAGCAGAAGAAGAATCAGATCTGCAGAAAACTGATTCAGTCTTTTAAAGTCTCAGTTAATTCAGGTAAAAACCAGTTTCTTCTACATTTAATAGATAAACTCTGCTTGTTCTCTTTAATCTGTTGTAAGGTGAAACAGTGACACCTGGTGGCTCTCTGGATTTTACATGGAAATAAGTTTAAGTACCATACAGACACCTCCTACTGGGTACTTTAAGTACTGCAGAAAAATAACCTCTAGTTTCCTGTACTAGGACAGAAACGGAGAGAGAGACGCTTCATGGATGTTTTTTATTTTGATGAATAAAATTCATCAGAAAACAACAGTTTTCTGGATCATTGGACTGAATCTTTCAAAATAAGGTTTTAAAATTTTACCTGCAGCTGGACATTAGAGAATCAGCTGATCCAGGTAATGAACTAACGGACTGTTTGTAGTTCAGTGTCATTTGTCCCCAGACATCATGTGACCAACAGCTGCCGTCCATCATGATGAAGGACAGGTGAGTGAATGAACCAACAGGAATCCATCCAGTGTCAGATGAACTGATGCTGTACATTTTTATTTTCACTGTCAGATGATCTGTGTTTCCTTTCTTCACTGACACAGAGGAAACAACAGAGAAGAGAGGAAGAGCAGCTTCATGTTTCTGATTCTGTTCAGATATTTCATCAGAATGTTTTTCATGTTAGAATATTTAAAGTTTATATTCAAAGTCTCAAATCAATCATATGACATAATTAATTCTCTATTTGTAATGATTAAGTGTAAATATTTTTGATGATGTTTATTCTAGTCTTTCTTGTCAATAAACCTGATGTAAACACAGAGTAAAGATGAGGAGGAGTTCAGCTCTGTTCAGCCTTTAATTATCAGCAGAGTGAAACACTGAAGATGTTTACACAGAGAAACATAAAGAACATTGAAACCAGGAGACAAGTGAAACCCTCGCTACGGCAGATAGAGACAGTAAAAACAATAGAAACAGTAGAAATCAATGTCTGTTTTCTACCCGGCCAGGATGTGTTTGACAAACTCAGTGTAGTTGATGTGTCCGTTGGCGTCCTCCTGCCCCACCATCAGCCGGTCCACCTCGTCCTCCGTCATCTTCTCTCCCAGAGTGGCCAGGACGTGGCGGAGCTCAGCCCCCATTACCGTGCCGTTCCCCTCTTTATCGAAGACCCTCAGACCCTCCACAAAGTCCTCGAAGGTGCCCTGCTCCTTGGACCGGGCCACGTGCTGCAGCATGGGCAGGAAGCTGTCGAAGTCCAGCAGCTTGATGTTCAGCTCCTCCGCCTTCGGCCTCCCTAGCAGCTTCAGCACCTCGTCATTGGTGGGGTTGTGACCGAGCGCTCGCATCACGTCTCCACACTGGGCATAGGTGATCTTCATCTCACCTGTGGGCGTCTCGTCGAACAGCGTGAAGGCGTCTCTGAACTCTTCAATCTGTTCCGGAGTGAACTCCACCACAATGCTCTTCAGGTCCACCTCTGGAGGTTTGGGCTCCAGCTCTGCAGGTTTGGGAGGAGGAGGAGGCTCTTCCTTCTTCGCCTCCACCTTCTTCACCTCCGTCTTCTTTGGTTCCACTTTCTTGGGAGCCATGGTACAGCAGAGAGGACGACAGATGGAGGTGGAGGAGTCGGACATTTTATAAGAGCCAGAGGTGGGGTGAGCGAGGCAGGCGATAATGGCAGAGAGAGAGAACAGCCAACCAAAGATGGAAGAAAACTGGAATAGAAACACTCAGACAGAAGATAAGAAGCTTCCAGAACCAACTGAACCAGTTGGAACCAGAGCTGAGATCCAGTCTGTGGTCCAAGTGTTTTTCACTGACCTGAAGTCTCTGAGACCGGCAGTGGATGTTACCACGACAACCACCTGTCAGTCACACCAACTGTTGATGACGTCTGAAATATTCAGCATGATTCGTTCTGATGATGGTTTGGGGTGGGGGTGGGGGGGCGTCTGGCCTCAGGTCTCTTCAGTCTATTTCCGTGTCCAACCTCCTGAGGTGTCGTCTGATAAGGAAATGTCAGTGTGTCATTAACATTCCCCGCTGTGATAAGGACAGTGATTACCCACGATGCCCTCTGTGTCCTTCAGTCTTTAAATAACCCACCTCCTCCCCTCCCCCCTCCTCTGAGCTCCTCACTGAGAAACACTCTGAATATATTTGTTGTTTGTGTGTTTACCTTCACTGAAACAAACAAAGATAAATCACTTCTCACTGTAAAAGTTCAGTCACAGTAACAGGAAGACAACCAGAGACTTTCAGAATAAATGTCAAATATTTCAAATATTTCAACATTTATGAACCAAAGAGAAACAAGAACTGATGTGATGAGAATAAATTCAGATTTAGAGTTTACATTGTCCAGATGACGTTTTGGCTCATTGATCATTGATCACTGATCATTAATCACTGATCACTAATCACTGATTAGACGTCAGTTTATTGATACAGAAGGAAACAAGGAACAAAGTTTTTCAGGAATCAAAGCTGAGACGTAGAGACTTTATTCATATGAGAGACAGACAGGTACAGACAGATATTGTTATGGTATTGATTTCAGATCAATACTGACAGTGATCAGCTTCATGGAGTTAGGTTAAAGGTTGAAGGTCAAATATGAGATTTAAACACTGGACACAGACTCAGGTGGTTACCATGGTTACTATCATCAGACAAGACACACAGATGGCTAACAGGCTGCTCAGAGCTCATATTGATCACTGATTGGTTAAAGACTCTACACAACTGATATTATTGATTATTATTATTGATATTATTTATTAACAGATCTGATGGTAAATGGGACATCACGGACAGCACTGCTGCATTCTGGGATACCAACAGGACCTGGAGACAGAGAGACAGATCAATCAATCAATCAATCTTTTTGTTGTCTCACTGAATAGAAATTGTTGACATGATATCAATAACTAATCAATACCTAATTGATCCTTCAGCTGCAGCTTTTCTCTGATGATTGAACTCAGATCAGCAAACACCACCTGCTCATCTCTGTCTGCATCTACCTGTACACACACACACACACACACAGTCCATCAACAGGTGAGTTCACCTGTCCGAGGCTCAGGAGCGTTGATGTGAAACATTTTTATTTCATTCTGTGGGTGACTGTGACCTTGGATGTACCTGTATCAGCAGGTTTACGTGTACCAGTAGGTGCATCAAGTGTATCAGCAGGTGTATCAGCAGGTGTACCTGTATCAGCAGGTGTGTCTGTCTGTAGTATCTCCTGATGGAGACAACGTCTCTCTGAAACGTGTCCAGGCGTCTCCGGAAGGTGTGGCTGCTGTCTCCTAGGAGACCGAGTCGAGCGGCTCGTTGCTGTAGGCGACAGCTCAGCGTCTCATTGGAGCAGAGCAGCAGCATCACCAGGTCAGGAGAGCCAATCTGAGCACAGGGAGGGCGGGGTTAAGGTTCCACTCATCATCATCACTGCATCATCATTGTTGAGCCCCTGCAGAGGTGACTGGTGAACCCCAAACTGAGTTACCTATTCTCCTAAGGTCTTCACCTGAGACCTGGTGACATATCATTATACTCATTCAGTGACCCTGCTGAGGCACACACTGTACTCTGATTGGTCGGTACCTGCTCCTGGAAGCTCAGGGCCTGGTGGATGTCTCGGGGGAATCCGTCCACAATGAATCCTCTGACCTCCCACCGACCAATCAGCTGCCTCCTCAGCTCTGAGATCGTCTCCTCCTACAACCACAGGCTCAGGCTCAGGCTCAGGCTCAGGCTCAGGTTCAGGTTCAGGTGTGATATCTGTGGACTCACCTGTGCTCCCAGCTCTCCATGACTCATCATTTCTGAAATGACCTCCCACTTCCTGCTGGGGGAGGTGTGGTTCAGCAGCTGCTTCCTGAGCAGGTCGTCCAATGAGACGGCCCTGAGGCCGAAGCAGCGAGCCAACTGCTCTGTCTGACTTCCCTTCCCACTTCCTGGTCCACCTATGGACAAAAAAGACACCGGTGGTTCTCGTGACTGGTTCTGATTCTGCTCTGTACTGGTTTTGTGTTTTTTTCTCTCACCAATGATGAAGATAATGAGGGGGCGTGGCCTCTGGTTAGGGAGGATGCTGACTTCCTGCAGGAGTCCAGAACTCTCCGTCATGTCAGAGTCCGAGTCTATGGAGAGCTGAGACTGGACTGGAGGGGGTGGGGGTGGGGGTCAGGTGTGAGGTCAGTTTGAAGTCCCAGCTTCTCATCTGTAAACACCTGGACTGTGTTTGTTCTCTTACCCTCTGAGCTGCAAAGCTTCGTGTCGTCCTCCGTCACCTCAGTGTGGGGGCGGGGGGGGGGTGGAGCTGGGAGGAGGACTCTGGGTTCAGCAGCTGTTTGGGGGGGGTTATGGTGGATGGAGGACACTGAGGGTGTCAGTGGGGATAAGACAGATGTTTTGGGTTTAATGGAGGGTAACTGTGGTGCGAATTGTGGGGGTGGGGCTGGGGGTTATGGGTGGTAAGGGGGGCTGTTTTTGGAGGATTGAGGGTGGTGGTTGGGGTATAGGGGGTGTTAGAGGGGGTATGAAAGGTGGTGGGGGTTTGATGGGAGGGATGGGTGTTGTTCTGGGGGGCACAGAGGGTGGAGAAGGGGGGGCAGATGATGTTTTGGGGGGTCCAGGTCTCAGCTGGTCTCTGTCCAGGTGGATAAGAAGAATTGTCTAGTGTGACCTCAGGACCCCCCAGGTGTCTGGTCCTGATCAGGCAGCTCTGCAGGAAACTGACAGGGTCATCAGGACGATGGTAGAGGAGACCTGTCAACAGACTCTGAGAGAGACAGACAGTCAGACACCTGTCTCACTCTCTGCCCTCAGCCGCCTGAATCTGATCCAAGGCTGATGAAGAGAAGCTGACACTGAGCCGTTTTTAAACAAACTTTATTTACACCACATGTACAGAGACAAACTGCTGCAGGCTCCAGTTCAATAAAGTTTCCTGTCAACACTGAATCACAGCAACTCAGACATCAAACAAGAGCTTGGTTGTTTCTACATGTTGATCTGCTGCTGCTGCAAGGAATTATGAGACCATGGTAACCATCTACCACATTAAACCAGCCTCAGATAACACCTCGTCTTTACCAGGTGACTCTCACCTGAACAGGTGTCGACACAGTCCAGCTTCAAACAGCTGAGCACAGGTATTACACAACAACACACTGAACAGACCTGAGATCAGCTCAGAGTGAACGTCTCACCTCCAGCAGCTGAGGGACGAGGTGGTGAAACAGGTACTCCTTCACTTCTCTGCTGCTCATCCTCTCCTCTTCTCCTCTTCTTCTCTCCTCTTCTCCTCTTCTTCTGTCTGTTTTCTGGTCAGCAGATTCTCCTCCCTCCCCTCTCTCTCTCTCTCTCTCTCTCTCAATGACTGACAGCAGCATCAGGTGGACAAAGCTGTTGCTGTGGAAACATCTGTGTGTATATCTGTTGTTTTTGTGCTAATGACACTAACGAGCTGCTGAGTGTGACATCATCACAGAGACACCTGGTGGCAGAGCAGAGAACTACACACCTGCACAGGAGTACTCTAACTGTAACTACACGAAGTACTGTAACTGTCAGACTGTAACTACATGAAGTACTTTAATTGTCTTACTGTACCTACATGAAGTACTTTAACTGTCAGACTGTAACTACATGAAGTACTGTAACTATTACTGTAACTGTTGTACTGTAACTACATGAAGTAATTTAACTGTATGAAGTACTATGTAACTGTCAGACTGTAACTACATGAAGTACTTTAACTGTGGTACAGTAACTACATGAAGTACTGTAACTACTACTTTAACTGTTGTATTGTAACTACATGAAGTATTGTAACTGTCAGACTGTCACTACATGAAGTAGTGTAACTGTTGTACTGTAACTACATGAAGTACTTTAACTGTCTTACTGTACCTACATGAAGTACTGTAACTGTCTTACTGTAACTACATGAAGTATTGTAACTACTACTATAACCATTGTACTGTAACTACATGAAGTACTTTAACTGTTGTACTGTCACTACATGAAGTACTGTAACTGTCAGACTGTAACTACATGAAGCAGTGTAACTGTCAGACTGTCACTACATGAATTATTGTAACTGTCAGACTGTAACTACATGAAGTACTTTAACCATCTTAGTGTAACTACATGAAGTACTTTAACTGTCTTAGTGTAACTACATTAAGTACTTTAACCGTCTTAGTGTAACTACATGAAGTATTGTAACTGTTGTACTGTCACTACATGAAGTACTGTCAGACTATAACTATATGAAGTACTTTAACTGTTGTACTTTAAATGAAGCTGGTAATACTTATACGAGTATTTTTTTATCTTTGCACAGTTACTTCAGTCAGGAGCCTGAGTACTTCTTCCACCTCAGAGTACACAGAGCACACAGCGTGTATGTGTAGATGGCAGTGTGTGTTTTAATGTGTTTGTGAGGCCAAGAGCAGAAGAGCAGCATTCTCTAGGTTCAACTGAATGGATCTCAACAATGCAGGAATGTGTGTGTGTGTGTGTGTGTGTGTGTGTGTGTTCAGGCAGGGGGGGAGGCAGGATTTGGAGCCTCTCTCTGGTTACCATAGTAACCATGATGTAAGCCCAGAGGGGGAGTTTGCCCTCTTTCTCTTTCATTGTGTCAGTGTGTGTGTGTCTGTGTGTGTGTGTTGACTGGCTAATAGAGAGATTTCACTGAATGAGACGAGGGCGAAGAACAGAAACAAGAGAAGAAGAAGAGGAAACAGAAGAGAAGGAGTTGGAAACAGGAGAGAACGTTGGAGGAACTTGGAGGAACGTTGTGATGTTGAGGTGAGAAAACAGTTTTATTCAAACTGAGTTCGTCCAAAGTTTTGGCCTTGTCAGCTGTTTGTTGTTCAGAGTTTTAGTTGTCGGAGCTGAAACTTTAAGATTCAATCAGATGAAACTTTAAGATGTGAAACTTTCAAAGTTTCACATCTTAAGGCTATCTGATTAGATATCAATCTGTGAAAGTTTCTGAGAGTTAACAGCACCAGCTTATTCGACTGTAGTTTCCCCAACGTACTAGATGGAGATAAAGCGACCTTGAAACCTTTAAGAACACAGGCATCTGTGTGTGTGTATGTGTGTGTCTGTTGTGCGATCAGACTCTGAGCTTTTATTATTTGTTGTTGACCTACTTCTGCTGAAGCTGAACAAATCAGATAGGCTAGATCTTTTAACCTGGACTAACTGGGCAGATTACTGTTTGTGCAGTTTGCAGCCACTTCTCCACAGTGGTTGGTTTCATTTGGTTTTCGTCACTGTGATGGATATTCAGCCCCAGAACTCAAACACAGAAACCATCTCAGTGGCTCCTGGAGTGTCAAGGGTTGTAGAGGTCAGAATAAAGGGCTCAGGACTCTCGGAGGGATTCAGGCTGGTTCAGTTCCTCCCTCACAGACCCACCAAGCCAGTCAGAGACTGAAAATTTGTTCTTGACCTGAACAAGAGAAAGTATCAGCACAGGATCCAATCAGAAGCTGTTCTGGAGGTTTTGACTGTTCGGGTATTTCCGGTTGAATGAAAGTTCTAGTCTTTAAATGTGGTGAGATTATTGACTGAGCAGAAGAACTGCGTTTCCTGATCTGTAACTCCACCTCCAGGTGGCCTTGTGTCTCACTTCCTGCTACTCTTCCTGTACTGATTTAGTTCTCCCACTGATGACATCCCCGCCAGCCTGGTCCTGCCCACACCACTTCATCATGGGTGACAAAAAGCTCTCTAGTTTACCTCCTCCTCCTTGTCTTCACCTCTCATCAGAATGGGAGGATTGGGGAACAGTGCCCAAAGTTCATCCAGCTCCTCACCAGAATGGCAGTCTGGACCCAGGACCGGGTTACCACAGTCCCATGCTTTCCAAAGGTGTTCCCCAGCACCGTTCTGCTCCCAGTGGCGGGACCTCGGTCTCCACCTCACCCTCAGGACCTCCAGGACCCTCAGGACCCTTGGAGTCTTGTGGCTCCTATGTCAGGTTCTGGTCCTGAAGGCAGCTGTGGCTCCACCAGGCCCAGTGGTCAAGTCTTGGCTCTGCTCTGAGTTCAGGACTAAACTACACCCAGCAGACAAGGTAACCTCACCTGCTGCAAACACAAAACCTATAGAAGCTCTTCACAATTTTTTCAAGTCACAAAGTGAAGATGTTTAAACATGTTTTCCTGCAGGTTTAATCAGCAGAACATCTCTATATGATTCAACTGGAGACTTTCATGTCCTACCACTGAAGATGAAATAACTCTGTCACCTCATAATCCTGTCTAATGACACTGAATGGTTTCTGTGTTGTAGGCGCTGAGGAGCAGCCAGCAGGAGGTCAGGGAGGCCTTGTTGGACTAGTCCTAGAGTCTCCAGGGTCCAGAGACTGGATGACCAGAGAGCCAGCCTTGGTCTGCTGCCTGATCCAGGACCCGGCGCTGCTCTGTGTGGGCCACTGCAGCTGACCACCTGCAGTTTGGACTTCTACTACATGCTGTCACTACCAGGTAGAAGCATGTCAAATTCTGTGTAAAACAAACATCCTCTGGTTGAAGCACAGGACCTGGACTCACTGGGTTGGGTTTCAAACGGGCTGGGGTAGGAAAAACCGGTATGGCGAAACAGACGGCCAATGCAAAGGTTCCAGGGGTAAAGGAAGATGTAATTGGGGTACAGACAGAGATGGGGCACAGGTTAAGGTCTGGAACGGGGTACAAAAGACCTACTGGAAGTACAAGTAAAGAATACTTACAAGGAACAGGAAACAAAAGTCTAGAAACACTGGTGATCTAGCAGAAGGAAGGACAGTCCATGGATTAATATGCGGTTTAAAACACTGAGGAACAGGTGGAGAAGATACAGATTAACAAACCACACCTCATCATAACCTTAACCTCTCATCCCCTCAGTTGTATTATGTAGGACCAGTCTCTGTCTCACTCTGTCTGTCTGTCTGATCTGACAGGATGGAGGACCAAGTGCTCCTTCCTGATCTCGCTGATGGTTGGATCAGTCCCTGAAGGTCAGGAGGACTTCTTCAGTCTGATCCAGAGAGTTCAGTCAGGAGGATATAGACGAGCAGAGCCTCACTGCTGATAACTCACACAAGGACAACGACTTGCACTCACGGCCTCCCCACCACCATCTTTGATGAAGATAAAGGGTCTGGGAAGTACAGGAACAGGGTTTTTACTGAGTACTGTTGGACAGAGGTCTGGATCCCTGTCCTGGGAGGATGTTGGTGATTCAGACTGAAACCAGAATCCAGATGTGGACATGACTGACTCTGGCAGCCAGTCTTCAAACAGAAACCTGAGACTGAGGTTCAAACAACACAAGGTCTGATCTGAGACCAGCTAAGACCTGGTTCTGACCACAGGAGTCCTGTTGAGTCCATGTGTTTATAACTGAGTCCATGTTTGTTCGTCATTATTCACTGAGAGTGGTGGTCCAAGAAACCAATGGAGCTGTGGAGAGGCTGATAAACCTAACAATCGGGATTTAAAGTATGTGTTCTATTAATTTCACTGTTCTGATGTTTAAAAGTCACCAGATGTCAAGGAACTGGTTCTGTCACGACCAAACTGCTGCTGGGGTTTACCTCCTGTGGTGGAAGCAGAAACATCAGTCAGAATCAAAACAATCTTTTTATCATCAGATGACCCTCCTCAGGGTTTGAATATCATATTGAGAAACTGTGAATGTTTGGACCCAGGGAGACTCAGCTAAGTCCAACCTGCATCTCTTTCCTTCTGTAATGCACATGGTATAAACTAGCATCAATAGAAACCTGCTGTCACTTATTTTAACATGGTTCAGATTTTTAAATATTTATCTAGCAAACACGTCTCACCATTTCTATTCATTGTTCAGATAAATAAAGTCTGACATCCTGCAGACCTGATCACTCCTAAAGTGGGGTACACACTAAAATATCCTGATTATCTGATGATTTGTAAAGATGATGGTCTGATTCTCCTGTAATTGTGAGGTGTGTTCAGAGTGATGTTACTCCCTGATAAATATTAAAACATCAATATTATTTCTGATCAGAAATCGTTGTGTGTGTTGAGGCGCACCGGACAGCCGGCTGCAACTCTCTGTGGATTGTCATGTGCCAGGAGATGGAACGATAGCCAGGAAGCGGCTGACTGGTTTTACTCCGTGGTCGGATGTGGAGCTGTGAGAGTCAGACTCTGGTTGTTAGTAGTGAATCTGTTGGTGTGTGGCTGTGTTGGTCTTCTCTCCGCATCTTTAACTGTGGCATTCTAGTAGCGATCTGTCCTGGGTGTGTGCTCCCTCATGTTTTCTACATGGGTAAAGGAATTTTGGTAATCTGTTGGTGTAAACCAGGCTTTAGGTGGATAGACAGCCTTGGGTCCTCTCTGGACAGACAGTTTAAATTCTGTTAAATTCTGTTGTTATTTTCTATTAAAGTTAAAACAAAGAACTTGTTCAAGCAATCCTTGGTGATGAGACAGATTCAATGTGATATCATATTGACCGTGGTTTCATTACAGATACAAATAAAAACGTTTTTTTATTTGTGAATCTTCATTCAGCTCAAATAAGACTACATGTGGAAAATATTTTTTCAGTGATGAAGTAAACATGGAGGTTGGTGATGACGTCATCGTCACTGTTAAAATGGCGACCATTGAGCCGCTCCTTTACCCCGAAGTAAGGAGGTTCAGGTCAGTTTCAGCTGAAACAGGAGAAAAACACTGCAGAGGTGAGAGTCGAAGGCTGAACTGATCAGTTTCCTCCAGAATGATCGATCAGCCTCGTATGTAAAACTCTGTCAGGTAGAGCCTCTGCTTCTCACGCGCTCTTTGAAGCGCTCGCGCATGCGCTGCTATCAAAGCGGAAGTAAACGAAGCAGCATTAAGCTCTCAGACCCGCGTGCAGCATCAGGAGGAGGACGGCAGACGGTGAGTCAGTTCAAAACATCAACGTGTAAAACTATTAACGAGTCCGGGTCGGGTCCGAGGTCAGTGCGGGTCTGAGTTCAAACCGAGGCTTAGACCGGTTCATGAGACCCGCTGCAGCAGAGGAGGAGGTCTGTGTGTCCTGCTGTAGTGCTGTTGTAGTATTTGTAGTATTTTCTCGTTTCTCTCTAACTTTGACTTTCTCTGTTTCAGGTACCACAACAAGCTATTATCAATCTGCTCCTCCTCCTTCATCTACCTCCTCTTCTCTCATGAATCCTCCTGCAGACTCCTTCTGTCCCTCCTCCAGAGAGGAGGAGGTCAGAAAGTCTGGAGGAATCTCCTCTTCCTGTCGACACAGCTGAGAGAACAGAGAGGAGGAAGAAGAAAAGAAGAGGGGGCAGGGGAGGAGGTGAGTCTCTTCCTCCTGTGTTAGAGACAAACAGAGGATGAAAAAAAGAAGAAAGAAGAGGGTAAGAGGAGACAGGAGGAGGAGGAGGTGAGTCCTCCTCGCGCCTCCCCTCCTCACTGCTGTTGGAGGGGACAAACAGAGAGAATGAAAAAAGAAGAAGAGAAGAGGAAAGGAGGAGAGGCAGGAGGAGGGAGGGCAGAGGGAGGAGGTGGGTGAAACAAGTGAGACAGAAAAAGAAGAAAGGAGAAGAAACAGAAGAACAGACTGGTGAGTCCAATATTGTCATGGTAACAAGACCAGCAACAGAGAAACGGAGTGCCATGGTTTCCATGGGAAATAACTGCTGTCAGGATGGAGAAGAAGAAAAGAAGAAAATAGAGGAGAGGAGGATGAAAGGAGGAGGAGGAAGGAGAGAGAGAGAGAGAAGAGCAGCTGTGAAACACTTGTTGAGTGAGTTCTTCTGTTTTTTTATTCACGAGCAGTGAAATGTGACTTTTGTCTGTCGGTATGAAAATAACATCCACAGTACATGGGGTGATGTACAGGTGATATACAGGTGATGATATACAGGTGATGTACAGGTGAGGATGTCTAGGTGATATACAGGTGATGATGTACAGGTGATGTACAGGTGATGATGTACAGGTGATGTACAGATGAGGATGTACAGGTGATGTACAAGTGGTATACAGGTGGTATACTGATGATATACAGGTGATGATGTATAGGTGATATACAGGTGATGTACAGGTGATGATGTACAGTTGATATACAGGTGATGATGTACAGGTGATATACAGGTGACGATGTACAGGTGATGATGTACAGGTGATGATACAGGTGATGATGTACAGGTGATGTACAGGTGATGATGTACAGGTGATATACAGGTGATGATGTATAGGTGATGTACAGGTGCTGATGTACAGTTGATATACAGGTGATATACAGGTGATCATGGGACTCTGGTGACGTTCTCATGTCTGGGTCATATTTGTGCTGAAAAAGAGGAACAGGCCATTAACATTAAGTGACATCATTCTCCCCTGAAAGGAAACAAGATAAAGTTGTTTAAAGATGAGGTGGTTTTGTCTTGTCAGGTGTGGCGGGAACAGGTGCAGGGCTGCAGGGAGCTACAGGAGCCCAGGGTTCATCCCAGGCAGTCAGGGAAGAAATCAGTCGGTCAGATCGATGAAGCACAGATACGACTTGCAGCGCTTCAAGACTGAAACAGCAAGGGGTACTACTACTGTAAACACTTCAGACAGTACTAATGCCGCAAACACTTCAAACAACGAAAATTGCCAATACTACCATTACTTCAAAGCAACAGAACACTAGCTTCTGCAAACACTTCAGACAAAGGTGCTAATACTGCAAACACTTCCAAACATGAGGTACTATTTCTGCAAACACTTCAAACAACAGGTACTAATGCAAACACTTCAAACAACAAGGTACTAATACTGCAAACACTTCAAACAACAAAGGTACTAATACTGCAAACACTTCAAACAACAAGGTACTAATACTGCAAACACTTCAGACAAAAGGTACTAATACTGCAAACACTTCAAACAGCAAGGTAATAATACTGCAAACACTTCAAACAACAAGGACCTAATGCTGCAAACACTTCAAACAACAAGGTACTCATACTGCAAATACTTCAGACAAGGTACTAATGCTGTAAACACTTCAAACAACAAGGTACTCTATACTGCAAATACTTCAGACAAGGTACTAATGTAAACACTTCAAACAACAAAGTTACTCATACTGCAAACACTTCAGACAAAATTGCTAATACAAACACTTCTATTGTAAAGAGTAATAATACTGCAAAACACTTCAAACAACAAAATTACTCCTTCTACCAAATACTTCAGACAAGTACTAATGCTGTAAACACTTCAGTAACAAAGGTACTCATACAGTAGCTTTGAATAGGGTACTAATACTTAGAACTGTTTCTATTTTAGGTGTGTACTCTCTCGTTGGGCGGTGCTCTAAACAGGAGAATCAGCTAATCCAGAAAGAACGTTTCGAACTTCCTGGCTCTGACAGGCATCAGCTCAACCAATCAACTATGTTTCTCAGAGATACAAAGAGCAGGAGGCAGAATCCAGAAGCTGGTCTGAAATCACTTTCTGGAAGGGATTGAGTACGTATACACATCATCAGTGATGGGTGTCTGTTGTCCTGAAGTGGTGGTGCTGATGGGTGAGCAGCGTTCTGTCACTGGTTTGACGAGGGAAACAATGTAGCACGATTTTATAGATAAGTTGCCCAACAATGAGCACAGAATCACAGACTCCAGGAGGGGTGGAGGAATTATACTAATACTGCAGCCTCATCATCCTCCATCAACCTCCAGGTCTCGTAGTCACACAGGCTGTTAGCAGTCGATTATATGAACTCACTCTCTCTCTCCCTTGTCTCCTGGCTGAGGAATCCCTCGGGACATGTGATCAAGTTTACGTCAGAGCCAGGAAGATTTTGACGACAGGAACCACAGGGGAAGGTCAGAGGTCAAATAATGTCTCTGTATCTTTATATTCTACCTGTGGACCCATCTCTGTTTATGACCTTTATAGAACCTGTCTGTGTAAATGGACCTCTTCTTAAGGTTCTCGGAGGAGGAGTTGCGTTCTCTGGTTGCAAAACCTTCATGGTAACGACTGGAAGGCGATTGCTCCAGAAAGATGGACGCAGCATCTCGCCTTAAGCGGTTAATAACATCGGTAAACACCTGAACCCTGAACCCTGTCTGACTCTGAACCCTGACTGACTCTGAACCCTGTCTGACCCTGAACCCTGAACTGTCTGACCCTGAACCCCACCTCTGGCCCTGAACCTTGAACCCTGTCTGTCCTAGACCCTGTTAGAGCTCTGAACCTTGAACCCTGTCTGGATCCTGAACCTTGAGCCCTGTCTGACTCCTGAATCCTGAACTTCTGACGCCCCAGGCTCTGTCTGACCCCTAGACCTGTCTGACTCAGAACCCTGAACCCTGTCTGACTCTGAACGCCAGACCGTGAACCCTGTCTGACTCTGAACCCTGAGCCTATCTGACCCAAAATATGAACAATCACTTCACAACTGATAAAATGTTTTTACTCCTCCTTGTAAAGTAGCAACCAGGTAGGACTGATCCTGCTCCAGACCCTATATAAGCATGAGACCCAGGGCGTGTATGTGTCTGTGTGTTCATGTGCAGCTGAGGGTCATGGATCCTGAGGTTCAGATGAAGAGTCAGGTTGGAAGGTGGCTCACAGAGGCTCACCTGGGCTGTGTGGTCCCAACAGAGTCCTACAGGTCCTGGTCTGAGCCAGGACCCGGCTGAACAACCTACTGGAAGGAGATCAGTCAGCAGGTTGGAACCCAGTCCTGGACCCAGTATCGCCTCCAAGTGGTAGAGTACACCTGCTGGGTTTGATACTGGTGCTTGGTACAAGTATCCAGGTGTTCAGGTTTACAGGTGTTCAGATGATCAGATGTCCAGATGTCTAGGTGTCCAGGAGTTCAGATATCCAGGTGTTCAGATGTTCAGGTGTCCAGATATTCAGGTGTTCAGATGTTTAGATGTCCAGGTGTTCAGATGTTCAGATGCTTAGATGTCCAGGTGTTCAGGTTTACAGGTGTTCAGATGTTCAGATGTTCAGGTGTTCAGATGTTTAGATGTCCAGGTGTTCAGATGTCCAGATGTCCAGATGTCCAGACCTCTCTCTGTGTTTTAGGTTCTCCATCCTAAAGGTGAAACTGTCCTCAGGTGGCAGCACCTTCAACAGAGGAAGTGAAGGACTTCAGGCTAAAATCAACCTCATCAACACGTAGGGTCACATGACACACCTGTTACCTGTTACCTGACCCTCCCCACACACAGAGTTCAGTCACATGATCATGCGGGTGTGTTCAGTCTGAATCACACAGCTCATTAATAATATGTGTGTGTGTTTCGGGTTGTATGACATGCGCGTGTAGGCCCGATGCAGGGGCGGCATTGACTGGGATGAAGTCGCTCACAGGTGTCGGGTGAGATCAAAGGTCCACCGGTGTCTGTCTGGTACTGCAGTACTGTATCGACACAGTTTGTTAATAATAATCATCATGTTTTGTACCAGTAGTAGGTGTTGATCTGTGCTCTTAACTGTACTGTGGTATATTTCCAGCAGTACTGTGTGTGTGCTACAGTAAAAAGCGACTCAGTGTGTGTTCAGAAAGGTTCCACAGACTGAAAGGTTTCCAGGTTCCTGACTGGACCAGGTTATCATCACGGAGGTTAGTACTGCAGTGCTTCATCTTCCTGTTACTGTGCTATAGTACTTGGTCTGTCAGTACTGTGGCTGCTGCCAGGGGACTCAGGCGCCACCACCATACAGGTGGAGGTTGAATTGTATGACGCCTAAAGTCGTGATATTTTTGTCTCTGTCTCTGAATCTGCAGAAACCTGTTGTTTATTTGTTTGTTGCTTGTGTGTGAACTGTGTTTGTGTGTGAATCTTCAGTCAAATATGTTTGGCGTTCTGTCAATAGAAATTGTCTCAAGCGTTACGTTAGTCAGCTCTGCGTTTTCTAAGCCCTGCCTGCAGCTTTGTCTCGTTCTTAGTGAGTTCAGTCCATAAGTAACGGTTCCTCAGAGAACATCTGAGAGCGTCTCTAGATGAAAACAGCAGGTAAAATGACCAGTCGCTTCTTCAGACCGTCGGTCAGGCGCCTGCTGGACACAAACCAAAACTGCTAAATGGTGGATTAGGTACTGGTTCTGTGGTGGGTACTGATGTGATACCTCAATCTCCTCCTCTCCCCTCTTCTCTCCTCCCTCCTCCTCCTCTTCTCCTCACCTCCTCCTCGAAATCATTGACTTCCCTGCAGCAGAGGAGATTCCTCTCTCCTGAAGAAGAAACTGAGTCAGTTCAACAGGCGGGAGGAGCAGCAGGGCAGCAGGAGCAGCGGGAAGAGAGATGTACCTGCTGTCTGACATCTTCACCTCTCCAGGAGTGAGGAGGACTTTCAGGAAGTGGACAACAGGTCAGCTGACCTTCCAGCCAGTCCAGGACACAGAAGGATGTATGACAACATCTCCTTAAAGTCTCTATTTTTAAAATGACAGGCCCGCCCATCTTCGGTGTGATTGACTGTCTCCAGGGAGCGTGTCCACGGAGGACTACCAATAAGCTGAAACATGTTGACCCAGATTTTATATTGATAGTTATTAACCACGGAAAGTGGATTGGATGAAACTTTTATTTTGAAGTTTCTGATGATTGATTATCAGCCCCACCAGTGTTTTGTATGAGTCGATGTTTTAACTTTCTAATGAAAAGGTTTTCATCTCGTCTATACGAGCTGTGTTCATCAAACAGACCTTAGCTTCAATATAAATCATGTTAGTCAATGATATTGATCAGATTAATCAGTAATATTGATCAGGTTCTTCACATATTTAATCAGATTTGGATTAAGATTTAATGATATTAAACCTGCAATTGATTATTATTTATTTAGTCAAAACACAAATGGTCACGGAGAACTCTCCTTTCTGTTGAACCCAAACCACCA
The DNA here is from genome assembly GCA_033238685.1 of Lates japonicus. Classification (NCBI taxonomy): domain Eukaryota; kingdom Metazoa; phylum Chordata; class Actinopteri; family Centropomidae; genus Lates; species Lates japonicus. Next base: position 35,897 of record BRZM01000785.1, read on the forward strand.
TCTTTTCCTGAACCCGACCAAGCTGAGACTGTTCCATAGTACCAGTTACCAGCAGCGACAACGCTCTGGTAACACCTGAGGGGTGGAACAGGTGAGCTGTGTTGGTGCATGAGGCTGAATGAAAAACTAAAGACCAGGGTCTGATTCTGTGGAACAGGAAGTTCTCAGTCCACCTCCTGAAGTCCTGCTGGGGAACCAGGGCTCCCGACACGGGCGACAGGATCCAAGTGTTGGGTAATACAGGTGATACAGGATGTCATGTTGGAAATGGTAATGTTAAGTTAGTGTGATCAACTGCAGCCAATGTGGACCTGAAAACAACACGACAATGGACCTTTCCCAGGCTCCATACACACCTCCTCACCTGCAGGAGGTGCCAGGCGGGCAACAAAGAACCAGGTCCTGTGCAGGGTGAAACCGTTCAGCCATGCCTCTGTCCAGGTGAGAGGAGGAACAGGAAGTGAGTGGTCCATGATTTACCTGTCCTGACAAAATGTGACGATCTGATCACAGTCAGAGAGAAGATTAAAGACAACTGAGACTGAAACCAAATTAATTATTAACTATGCATTAGAAATCATCAGGTTTGACTTCAATAATCTTTATATTTAACAGGCGCCTTAAAACCAGTTAAGGTGGACTTTGACTGGAGATAGTTAAAGGATAAATTTATATAATATTCACAGGATTCTTAAAGAAACGATGATAAAAGTGACGTGTTTTTTAAATTAAGGGAGCAGATTTCATGTTATTGACTGAATTGTTAATGTCTTGTTGTGGAAATATAAGGGCAGTTAGAAAATATTGAAATAATTATATAACATCTGGAGAACCTCAGTGTTTGAAAATAAATGTATAAAGTTAATCCAGCTTAGTTATTTGATTAACCTCAACAACTTATTATTATCAATTACTTTATTATTAATCTTACAGCTCGCGGTTCTTCAGGTTCTCTTGACTTGATCATGTCTCCTCACCTACCGCACCTTCTGTAGTCCAGTCAGTGGCAGAGAGTTCTGAGGTTAACGTGGTCCGTTCAGCCTGAGAGGAAACAGTTTGTATGATCGTGGCTCCTGTGATGACATCAGTCAGTCTGTTGTTTGTTTGTTGTTGATGATAAAATGTTGTCAGAATGTACTGTGGATTCATCCAGCAGCAGAGGATTCTGGGAGCTGTGGTTCATTTGTTGGTGATGACCTGAAGGCTGCTGGTTCTCTCATGATACGGGACAAACAGGGTCTGGCGGCTGGCTCGATGGTTTCTATGAGACAGGAAAGCGCTCAGAGGAACCTTCTCATCGTTGTTCGTTAGAGTGAAACATATGACGAGCTCCACCCTGCCATCCACCTGCTCCAGGATCAGCACCTGAGGGTACAGACAGGTGACATCATCAGCTGACAGACAGACAGAGTGACATCATCAGCCCAACAGACAGGTAAATGGACTGTACTTATATGGTACTGAGTCTTTGACCACTCAAAGAGCTTCTTACACACACACATTCATACTGCACTTGTTCTACAATGTGCTTTCTAACAATTCACACCGATGACACGCCGGAGGTAATTTGGGGTTCAGTATCTTGTCCAAGATACTTCGCGCAGCAGACTTCGGCGCCGGGGAATCGAACCACCGACCTTCTGATTGGTGGCTGACACTCTACCTCTGAGCCACATACCCCAGCATCAGGTGACATCATCAGAGCAGACTCGCCTTGAAGAAGTCGTCGACGTATGGTTGCGTCAATCACCTGATATTGAACATAGGTTTCCCGATAGGCCTCTGTCTGAAACACATGCGCTTGATGATGTCATCATGAGCTCCACCCTGAGCACTCCAGACACCCACATAAGAAGAAGAGCAGATTACCTGGGCAGGTGAAGCGGGCCAGTGCAGGCAGTATCTCACGTTTAGGTGACGTTTGGTCGGCCTGATTTCTCCAGGTTGTTCAGGTGTTCTAGTTCAGGTGGTTCTCCACACAGCAAGACGAAACACTTCAGCTCAGTCTGACCAAACATGGAGGATTTCACTGAATGTGTGTGGCTCACCTGTGGGGCCACCGTTAACTCCAGGTGAAGATATCGTGCTTTCTGACTCCCACTTGTGATTGGCTGCAGCCTTGGGTGACCTCTCGAAGCCACTCCCTTGCTTAGTCAGCATTGGTCGATCTGTGGGGCTGTGTTAATGCGCTGGAAGATTGAGTTTAAACCCGGGGGCGAGGTTGAGGTCAGTCCTAGCTAGATCACGTCTATGATTGTTTACAGGTTTACACAATAAGCCTGCTGTTTGAGTTTGAACATAAATCAACATCACTGTTGGTATCCTGTTTACCTGTCTCTGTCGTCTCACCTGAGCTCTGTTTTATATGAAGCAGGTTGAACTGATCCAGGATCTTTATCTGGCTGATAAACCTAACTTCCTTACAGAGTGACTGAGCCAGACGCTGGTTATCACCTGGTTATCACCTGGTTCAGTGTTAGGATTTCCTGATGGTTCATGGTAAAGGTGATTGTGCAGTTTAAACAGCGTTGTCAGAACAAGGTAAAGAGACCTATTATTCTATGAGAAGTCGGGCGAGCTGCAGGTGGTTTCAGTTCAGCCCGTCCTAACATGACATTTAACAAGGTGCAATGTGAACAATATGATCACATGACTAGAATAGAAACAGTAGAAATAATCAGCAGTGATCAAAGTCAGGCTGAGGATTTATTATGCAAATAAGTCCGTCAAGTGTTTTTCCCAGTAGTGGTGAGTATTTGTGCTCTTTGGTGTGATGGTGATTTGGGTTAGTGGCGAATATGTGATGCGAATAAACAGTGACAGTAATGTCAGAGTGTTTGAAAGCAGGAAGGAGAGGAGAAGTTCATACAGGCTCCATCTGACCAGAGATGTTCATTTAGAATCAGCAGAAATCTTCAACAGTGTGAAAAAGCATCTTTGTTCCATCAACATGAAGTCTAACAGTCGATCACTGATCATTTAGTGGGAGAAACTCTCTCTGTTTGTTAGAAGCTCTGTTGTGGACAAAGACTGGAACAAAACCATTCACTGATCTATAAAAACATCTATTGATCTTTATGATCAATAGAAACTCTGTCCCTGTCAGGATCCTGCAGAAATGATGACCACAGTTTTCCAGCCGTTCACCATCAGTTACCATGGAGATTTACCGCCATAAGAAGCGAACCACCGTCATCAGACTGAAAACCCAGAGTTACACCTGAAGTTACCATGGTAACCACTGATCCTGGTTCACGGACAGAGCTCTGTCATCCTGTTTACCTGTCGTCTCACCTGTCATCCTCTTTGAAGTCACAGAACTTCCTGTCTGATGGGCCGCTCAGGGAGGTGGGGTTTAGCTTCTCAATTACCCAGGATGCAGTGCGTGTGCGGGGGTCATAGGAGGTGACGTAGGACTCTCTGGTCTTGATGTTAGCCAATGAGGGGAAGCCGTACTTCATCACAGCTCCTGACCCACCTGGACTCACCTGGATGACCAGACACAGCTCAGGTGAGTCAGATCACATGTTATTGATGCACAGGTAGAGTAGCGCTGAGACAGACTTGTTAAGCAACCAGAGAGCAGGACTGATTAACAGGTGAAGGCGTCTGAACAGAAGTGAATAAAGGAACAGTCGGACAGTTCTTATTGATCATCTGATTCTGATTAAAGGCTCATTTCAGTGTTTTCATGAGACAGAGCTGATCCAGATGATCCACGTAAACATGAACTGAATCTCTCTGTATTTTATCGTATTTTTCAAATCTTTATTTTACGTTTTGTAACAGCAACAATCAATCGATTGATTGATTTATCAGTTTTGATATTTTTATGTCTGGTGACAGTTGGAGTTTTCATGTTTTCAGGCTGTTCGTCTCAGTAACAAACATTCACTTGGATGACCTGAGTTTGTTGGTCAAAGGTCATTGTGACCTTTCTGTTTTACTGTGTCACAGTAACTGAACATCAAATCAAACATTTTCACTGTTTTCTGACATTTTATTGATTAATCAGTTCATCAGTTCATCAGCTGATTAATCAATAATACAGTTAGAATGTTTTATCCTCATCTTCTCTGTTTATGTTTCACAGAAGAAAAAATATTCTGAGTTGATTTTGTCTTTACTTTGTTGAATAAAATAAAACTCAAGCTGTGATAAAGAAAATAACGTGTTAATGTTCACGTGTAATACAAACTGAACACACACTCACACACGCTTACCGTCAGCTCGGAGGCCTGGACCGTCGGTACCGGGACCACCGGGACTCTGCTGAACAGACCGGCTCCATCCTCCTCCTCCTCCGCGCCTCTGGCGCTCAGCAGGCGGCTGACCGCGGCTCCGAGTCCCGCTCCGAACACCAAGGTCGCTCCGGTCCGATACCACCTCCTCATGCTGCCGCTGGATCAGCTGCTAGAGGCGCACTCTGATGACGTCACAAAGCATCCCGGAAAGCCAACGTGTTTTCGTTTATATTTAACAAATTAGATCAGTAAAATATCTTCATTTATTAAAGTAAAAAAAGTAAACATTTTATTTATTTGTTTATTTATTTATTTTAAGTAAAACTAATTTAATTTAAAATGTTTCTGTGTTTATATAAAGTCTGAAGATCAAACACACATCATCAGTTTATATCAGTTTATTATGATCATATTATCAGTTTATTATGATCATATTATCAGTTTATTATCATCATATTATCTGTTTATTATCATCATATTATCAGTTTATTATCATCATATTATTCAATTCAATTCAATTCAATTCAATTTTATTTATATAGCGCCATATCACAACAAAAGTCATCTCAAGGCACTTTTCATATAGAGCAGGTCTAGACCATACTTTTAAAAATAGGTATTTACAGAGAGAGACCCAACAAATCCCACCATGAGCACTAGGAGACAGTGGCAAGGAAAAACTTCCTTTTTAAGAGCCTAAAACTGGAGCCAGACTCTCAGGAGTGGGCGGCCATCTCTGTGACCCGGTTGGAGTTGGAAGAGGAGAGAGAGAGAGGGAGGAGGGTAGAATGGCGAGAGGAAAGGCACTTAGCGCCTTTGGGTTCCATATAAGATGCAAGGTGATGCCAGATCAGTTTAATATCATATTATCATCATATTATCAATTTATCATCAGTTTATTATCAGTTTATTATCATCATATTATCAGTTTATTATCAGTTTTAACCTCCATCCATATCCATCAGTTTGTATCAATTTATTATCATCTGTATTATCTGGTTTTATTATCATATTATCCCTGTCCTCAATGATTTTATCATCGGTTTTATTATCAGTTTATTATCATCCATATTCATCAGTTTATTATCATATCCATCATATCGGTTTTATCATCAGTTTTATTATCAGTTTATTATCAGTTGAGCAGCTGTTTGTTTATTTGTTTGTTGTTTTATTGTAGAAAGTGTTTTAATCATTAAGTAACTTCGGTCCATTTATCTGATTAAATCTTTTCCACGTTTTATATTTCTGCTGTTTCAGAGAGGACGCGATATGGTGGAGCAGTGGTCACCTCACAGCAGGAAGGCTCCAGGTTCGAGCCCAGAACATTTCTGTGTGTAGTTACATGTTCTTCCTGTTCCTGTGGTTCTCTCTGGGTTCTCCTCCGTCCTCCCACAGTCCACAGACCTGCAGGTTAACTGGTGACTGTAAATCACCTGTAGGTGTGAATGTGTGTGTGAATGGTTGGTTGTCCTGTGATGGACTACTGATCTGTACAGGATGCCCCCCCCCCACACACACACACGACCCTTAAGGATGAGTGGTATAGATGATGGATGTTTCAGAGAATCAGCTGTTTTTTTCTCCATCAGCAGGTGGAGTTGTTTCCTTCTTCACCTCGTCCTGCAGCCAATCAGAGAGAAGCAGCAGCCAGGTAGGTGTGTGTGTGTGTGCGTGTGAGAGAGAGAGAGAACACAGCTCAGTTCACGTCTTTATTTCCTCCAGGTGTTCAGGTTTCGATTCTTTGCCCTTTTACCTTTACATCTAAAACAAACACACAAACTTCACTCTGGTAAAAAAAAAAAAAAAAAAGTTCAACAACAACAACAGTCTGAGTTCAGTCCTACTGAAGACACAAGGAAAGACAGAATTTCACAATAACAGCCTTTTGAAGCCTAGAGCAAGGTTTAGGTCAAGGAATGGATTTATCTTCCATTACCTTCAGGGTTAAAGACAAACCCACCTCAGACCAGGTCCAGTCTGAAGACCACAAGAAAATTGTAAAAAAAAGTTCATATGTGAAGATGGTTTGTCTCACACACCTGATCAAACCTGATCAATGATCATGACATCATCACGAGACTATGATGTCACATCCTGTTGGACAGGTAACAGGTTCAGTTCAGTATAAAATAAAAGAAACATTAACTAAACAGTAAACAGGTTCTTCTGGGTTTTATATTGTTAAATATTTATTCCTCTGTGATGTCATCAGTGGGCGGGGCCTCAGGGCAGTGGGCGGGGTCAGCAGAAGGTGGAGGTGATCAGACCGAGTGTCAGCAGGTAAAGGTGTGAGGTCGGACGGGAAGAGGACCCAGCAGCGTCGTCAAGGCAACCACCCTTCTTCAGACAGACACTCCGCTCACAGAACAAACCTGCAAACACGATAACATCATCAGACCACGCCCAACAACACCTGAACCGTAACATAACAGACCCCACCCACACCAGGTGTGTGTGTTTACCTGTGAAGTTGTCTGGACAGACGCAGCGCTGAAAGTCGAAGCAGGTTCCTCCATTCTGACAAATCAAACGCTCCTCGTCACAGATGTTCACTGAGGGAGGAGAAAGGAAGTTATCACAGGATACATGGATGCAGGTGTTACTGAAGCCCTGCCCTCTCACCGTGTGTACCTGTGCAGCTGGCCCCGCCTTCTCTCCAGGTGTATCCAGGTAAACAGGAGTCACAGCGCCTCCCTGTGGCTCCATCTTTACACTGACAGACACCAGAGTCTGAGCAGTGAGGAGAAGCACTGAGGTTTGTATCACAGCCACACTCTGCCAGAGAGAGGCCTTCATCATCATCATCATCACCACCATCATCCTCATCACTTTCATCATCTTCATCATCACCATCATCATCATCTTCACTTTCATCATCACAATCATCATCATCATCTTCATCATCACTTTCATCATCTTCATCATCATCTTCATCACCATCATCATCACTGTCATCATCATCATCACTTTCATCATCATCATTCTCATCACCATCATCATCTTCATCATTATTATGCAGAAATAATGATGAAATCTGTACTGACTGTGTGTGTGTGTGTGTGTATGTGTTACTGACCCACACAGATGTTTTCGTCGTCAAGTGACAGAGAGGCGTTTCTATAGTAACCAAGGCGACAGTACTGACAGTTTTGTCCTCGCGTGTTGTGTTTACAGCTCACACACGTGACCACGTTGATGAAGTCGATGTAGCTGCAGCGGTTGGAGTGACCATTACACTCACAGTCTGACACAGAGACACAGACATGTAATGTAATGTAACTCAGTGTAATGTAACGTACTGTAAAGTAATGTGATGTAATATACCCGACATAATGTAACCTCTCATATTGTAACATGTCTAACATATCATAACATAACTGAACATGTTGTAATAAAACCAGTCTATCATAATGGAATTGAAGTAATGTAATTTATATAACTGAAGTAATATAACTAAAGTATCTGATCATAAAGTAATGTTAATGAATTATCAGAATTAGTCTCTATTTTTATTGTTCTTTAATTTGTTCCCACTGTTCATCCTTCGTTTAATGAGTTCTTTGAATTGAACTGGAGTGTGTGAACAGTCCATCAAGTAATGTGGAAGTGTCTGTTTATGCAGGTGGAGGAGTCATTCATCAGGGGGCAGGGCCAGTACAGGTGAAGGAGTCTGGTTTGAGGCTGTCTTACCCTGGAAGGAGATGTAGGCAATTTTGGACAGTTGACTGAACTTTGGTCCTCCTGGAATCAGAATCTTCTGGGTTGCTTCAGACACAAAGCAAAGTGTGTGACCATGGCAACAGGCAGGTAGCAGCTTACCTTAATTCTAAGGTCGGGGTCAACAGGGGTCACGTCTAAACTAACAACCATTCACAGCTCAGAACTGCACATGACGAGTGAGGAGCAGTAACCCTGTTGTTACTGATGTTAGCCACTAGGTGGCAGTTCCACAACTATTTCTACACGTTGTACCTTTTTTCTCATAACCTTTGTCATCCTTCTCCTTCTGTCCTCCATCTTTGATTTCCTTTGTTGTTTCTTCTTTGGCTTCTTGGTTTGTTTCCTTGTTTGTTTCCTCTTTGGTTTCCTTGTTTGTTTTCTTGTTTGTTTCCTCTTTGGTTTCCTTTTTTGTTTCCTCTTTGGCCTCAGTATCTGTTTGGTTCAACAAAAAGTAGAGGATTGAAATTTGCATGAAAACATGAACAGAGTTTATTAATGAATCAACATGAGAAACTTCTGCTCTTTGAAACTTTGGTCTGATAAAAAACTGTTTCACTTGTTTTGATGGATTTTCAAGCTGCAAGGTCAAAAATGAATTTACAAACTCTACACAGCTTAAATCTTACTGTATATTGTTTGCTATAATCTGCCCTAAAATCTAGTCTGACCAATCACAGCTCTTCATTTTGTACCTTTCTTGTCTTTCTGCTCTCCTGTCTCCTCTTGATTAGAGTCTTTCTTTTCACTGGACTCTGTCCATCCACCAGCAACAGAGTACTTTCCAGACTTTCCTTCTGTCTGACCTCCTGAAGGAGAGAAACCTACTCCTGGATCATCGACTACGGGAGGAGAATCTGGTCCAGATTCCAGGCCAGGACTTGCACGATCTGGTGCGGGATAATCTGGTCCATTTGATTCTGGTCCACTGCCTTGTCTTTCCCCTGTGTCTGGACCTGTCACTGGACTTGATCCAGGTGCATCAACAGATACACGAGAATCATCTGGAATGATCCCAGGATCACCAACAGGCACTAGTCCAGCATCTGATCCAGAATCTGGTCCGGGTTCAACTGAATTTGTATTTTCTGCAAAAGGGAAGGTGAAGTCCACAGGTGCCAAATCACCAGCAGGGTAAGGCCGATCTAATGTGGTGGAACTTGTGTTTGGTGTTGCATTACCTCCATCTTCTTCAGAGGGAGGTGACGAGGACGCTATAGGAGCATCGGGAGCTGGTACTTTAGTAGTTGCTCCATCAGGAGAGGGTACATCAGGAAGAGGTACATCTATTACAGAGTCTGGAGTCCTAGAGGATGGCACATCTGGAGGAACATCTGGAGGAGGTACATCTGGAGGAGGCACAGCTGGAAGTTGCACATCTGGAGGAGGTACATCAGGAGGAGGAACATCAGGAGGAGGTATATCCAAAGGAGGTACATCAGGAGGTGCTATATCAGGAGGAGGTAGATCAGGAGGAGTTATATCAGGAGGAGTACATCAGGAGGAGTTATATCAGGAGGAGGTACATCAGGAGGAGGTACATCAGGTGGAGGTACGTCGGGTGGAGTGTCTGGAGGAACATCAGGGGAAGTTGTGTCAGCTTCTGTTGTGGATGAAGCGTCTCCAGACTGACTGGTTGGGGCTGATGCAGTGGGTAGAGGATCTCCAGGTGGACCCCTATCACTGGGTGGGGTTATTTCTGGGATGGTTGTTAGAGGCAGGACTCCGGTTGATGTAGTACCATCAGCAGATAGGGTAGTACTGGTGATCAGGTTGGTAGTACTGGTCCCAGAGAGGGCGGAGTCTGGGCTTTCTGAGGAGGTGGAGTCAGAGGACGGAGTCACTGGGTCAGAAATAGACACCTCAGAGTCAGTACTGCTGCCTGGGACTGTCGAGCTGGTAATGGTTTTACTGGTGGTACTGGAGGTGCTACTAGTGGTACTGGGAATGGTGGTGTCTATCACTGTGGTGTCTCCAGTGTCCAGAGGGGGGCTGCTGGATGGAGCTGTGTCCGCTGTAGGTCTTGCTGTACTACTAAAGTCTGGAAACGCATCAGAACTTGTAGTACTAACAGTACTACTGACAGCAGTGAAAACTGAAGTACCAGTGTCAACTGTTGTAGTAGGAGATTCTACACCAGTGCTGGGAGAATCATCAGTAATAGTACTAGTGAAGTAAGTTGTAAAACTAGTATCAGTCATGGAAGTACTGATAGTAGGAATATTGTCATTGTCAAATACAGATGTAGTATCACTACTAGTACTTGTTTCTGAAGTGGTAACACTCCATGTGTCAGAGGTAGTAGAAGTACTGGCTGTATCTGTAACAGTAAGAGGACTTCCTGTGCTTGTGGAGACTGTATCAGCAGTCACCATGTACATAAAAATGGTTGTAGTACTTTCTGTAGAAGTAGTTGAGTCAGTAGCTGCAACAGTGTTTGAGGTAGAAATACTGTCAGTAGGAGTAGTACTGTCAGTTATAGTAACATCAGTGGTTGTAGTGTCAGTAGTTATAATACTGTCAGTGGAGAGTGAAGTAGTACTGTTATCAGAAGTAGTAGTAGTGGTACTGTCAGTAGTAGTAGTAGTAGTAGTGTCAGTCACTCCATCTGATGAGGCAGAGGGTCTATCAGATGCTGCTGAGTTAGAGTCACCAGCCGCTGTCAGAGAAGAAGAGTTACGTCTCTTTAGTGAATCTCAGCTTTCTGTTCTCTACAGACACTGACTGAACTCTGCAGAACATCAAACACTGGGAACATCTCAGGTGAATCAGACAGTTCCCATGACACCAGGTGAGAGATGTACAGGTGCTATGACACCTGACCTGCACTAACTGACGAGATCAAACATCAGCCTTTTATTTTGGTCATTTTGACAAAGCTAAATACTCTACTGGACTCTACTGCAGCTGTCACCTGAACACAACTGACCAGTGACGTCTCAGATAATAAATCCCAGTTCTGTTCTGCAGAGACCTTTACTGGACTCTAATGTTTCTCTAATGGCAACCACACACTGCTGGGAGTGAGACAAACATTTAATATCTAAAGTTAAATGTCAACTTTAAATATTAGGAGGTGCTACTTTGGGGCAACAGCTGACCAGAGGTGTGTGGATTCAGCCTGATAAACATCTACAACATATAACCAGAGAGATACGTCATAACACTCAGGTGTCAGCTACGTTCTATTTATTCTATTTGTTCTATTTCCTGTCACTGTTGCATCTTGGATGAAAATGTTTCTGTGCTGAAACACAAGTTTGAAACTGTGTGTGTGTGTGTGTGTGAGTGACTGACTGACAGGTGAAAACAGATGAACACAGATTAAACACACACACCATCTGTCAGTGTGTTAACTCGCTCTGAACCACAGATTAACGTTCAGTCTCCTCCCAGAATGCACCCTGATATTTAACTGAACTTGTGACCAATCAGAGTGATTACTTGGAAGCTGAAAGTGAGTGGACGCTGGCGCAACTTGCTGCCGCTGCTCGCCAGTAATCTATTTTTAACTTCACCTGTTTTATGGTTTTATTGCCTGTATGGATGGTGTAATTGCATCCTGTTTGAGTCAAAGAACCCACTTTTCTTATAAGTAACATAAGTAGCATAAGTAACGATCACACGATCGTTTTTGTGTGTGAGTGGGCCAACATTAGCCTACCTGCTGGAACACTGCACCCGGCTGTCCACCTGGCTATTACTGTTCCACCTTGCAGCTGCAGGCATTATGTGGACCAGCAAGTTTTATACCTGGTCTGCACTCATCTGGATCTTCCTGTGGTTCTGCCATCACCCTGTGGCTGGGCTTTTTTGGTACACAGCCACTGAGCTTCTCTGGCTCCGCTGTCACCTGTCTGAACCTCCACTGCCAGTGCTGCACCATCACCTGGATATCGCTGTCCTCCCTCATTGGAGATACATCCCTCGTGGGTCCCGCAGGAATTTCATCATGACAACTCTTAAACAATAAAATCCTTCTGGTCCACCTCTCGTCACCCTCACAGAAACAATGGCTGGGTTGTTGACCACAGAGCATTAGCCAGCTTAGCCAAGTTGGCGAATGCTTCTACCAAACATGACAACACCGTTGTCAACTTTGGTCTGCTTAACATCCACTCACTCACAAGCAAGGGGCATCTCATCCAGGATCTCCTCACTGACCGTAAGATTTCAACATACACCTGGACAATAGTAATCTGCCTCTCTCCAGAGACTTTACATCATCTCTGGACAGCTTTGGATTCCATCAATTTGTAGACTTCCTGACACACTCAAAAGGACATACTCTGGACTTAATCTGTTGTTCTGGTCTCACTCCCTTCAACCTCACATCTGCCGAACTCCATGTAACAGGCCATTTCCTCTTTTCATTCAATGTCGCACTCTGCCTCACAGCAATCAAATCACCACGCCTCATTTCATTTCGGAATTTGAAGGACATTAACATAGATACTCTCTGCTCCAATATCGACAATATCCTGGTCCCAGACTATCTCTCCACCCCTGACGATCTCATAACTCACTACGATAATGGTTTAAACAGCATCCTCAACTCTCTTGCCCCAGTGAAAACAAGGTGTGTTTCCTTCACATCAGCTGCTCCCTGGTATACTCCTGAACTCCGGACAATGAAAGCGAAAGGTTGACAACTTGAGTGGCTCCATAAAAAACTGGTCTTACTGTTCACAAAGAAATGCACAAAACCCAGATGTTAAAATACAAGGACACAGTTGCTAAAACCAAGTCAAACTTTTACCCTGGTCTTATCAGCTCTAATGAAGGAAACACCAAGTCACTGTTCGCACTACTCAGTGAAATTCTCCATCCTCCTGACCCCCCCCCCCCCCACTTGTACTCAACTGACACCTGTAATTCTATAATGATGTTCTTTAATGAAAAAATCTGCAATATTCACCAGCACCTACACTCAGACTCTCTGCCACCTTCCCCACCTGAATTTCTCCCACACTGCCAGTCCTTCTCTTGTTTTCAACTCCCAGATGCCTCTTGGACCGCATTGGCAAATCCAAGCCCTCCACATACCAGCTTGATCCCCTCCGCACAACCTTCAAATCTGACCCCTCCCCAGACACTACAGGTGTGCCCCAGGGCTCTGTCCTGGGGCCCATTCTCTTTATCACTTACCTTCTCCCCCTTGGCAATATCTTACGTAAATTCAACATCCATTTCCACTGCTTTGTGGATGACACCCAGCTCTACCTCTCTAGCAAGCCAAACTCCACTTTCCCACCTTCCTCCCTCATCTCCTGTTTATTGGAAATAGAATCCTGGTTCACCTCAAACTTTCTAAAATTAAACAGCAATAAAACTGAGATCCTTATAGTTGGCACCAAATCCACTCTATCAAAAGTTGACAGCTTCTCTGTCACAACTGACAGCTCCCCAGTTTCCCCTTCCCCTCAAGTTAAGAGTCCGGGTGTCATCCTCGACAGCACACTATCATTCCAATCTCATATTAATAACATCACCTGGTCTGCATACTTCCATCTACACAACATAAATCGACTCCGCCCCTCCCTCACCCCCCATGCTGCTTCCATCCTTGTCCACAGCCTCGTCACCTCCCGCATCGACTACTGCAACTCTTTCTTATTATGTTGATTTTATCCATTGTTGTTTTATTGATTATTGTATATTGTACAGTGTCCTTGACTGTTCAGAAAGGCGCTTATAAATAAAATGTATTATTATTATTATTATTATAGTGATGATGTCATACAACTGATCAGTGTTTCATTAAAAACTCTGATGTGATGTGAAACAACTGAAAAACACAGACATGTTTAAAATGTTTCCAGAACCCAAAGCTCAGGTGGTTTCCCATGATGCAACACTGACCACGTTACTGTCTCTGACTATAAGACAGGTGAGCAGACAGACTGGTGAGCAGTACTTACTGGCTGCTGTTTCTGCTGCTTCACCTGAAAAAGACAAACACATTAATAATCAGGTTTCATCCTCATGGTTTTTGTTTTGTTGTGTATCTGTGTGTGTGTGTGTGTGTGTGTGCAGGTACGTACAGGTGTTGGCAGTGCCTTTGGGAAGGGGCAGGTATGACCCAGGTCTCCAGCTGCGGGATTTGAACCCTCGGCTGCAGCGCTGACAGTCCTGACCCATCGTGTTGTGGTCGCACTCACACTGCAGCGTTGCATCTCGTAACACACACTGAGCCGCATGCAGGTTACACTTACACCTGCAGGAACACACACACAGGAACACACCTGTAACACCTGACTTCTATAACAGACACTCTGACATCACACCCTCCTTGTGTAAGCACTTTGAGGTGTTGGGTGGATGTCAATTTGTGCGTGTGGTGAGTTGTCAGTCAGTGTGGTTACCTGGCAGGTACGTCGATGTTGGAGATGGCATAGAAGTACTTCAGCAGGTTGTCTCTCTGGACGTAGGTCCCTCCCAGTGCCGGGCGGAGGAGCCTCAGACGGAGGTTGGTGAAGGTGAAGAAGTCTCTCAGACCCTTCATGGTCTCCATCCGGGTGTACAGAGCGTCCATGTTGATCAGCTTCGGACCCGCAAACACCCCGAACCGAGCGCGCACCTCGAACACCACAACCTTCTCCTCCTGTTGGTCAAACATAATCTATTGGTCAGGCACAGAATACCTCAGACCTGGATCCTGATCCAGCCACAGCTACCGGTACAAGGTCCAGTGACCCACCTTGGCTCCAACCCAGCGGGAGTACTGCTCAGTGCAGATGACCCGGGTTAAGTTACTCGGTGCCAAGTCAGAGACTCGTTTAGGCGACATGCCAAAGGCCTCCAGACAGTCATCGGCATAGTACTGATACGGCTGCCATGTTACACCTGAAACATAAACAATGTCACTGTGTGTGCCTCCCCTTTCCGCCACCAGCCCCCCTCATCCCACCCAGACCAGTCACCTTTGTCCATGGACTTCTCCAGGACCATGCTGGTTGGTCGGCCATACTCGAAGGTGACAGTGATGTCATCGACCACCTCCAGGCTCTTGTTCCAGGACAGAGTGATGTTGGCCAATAGCGGCTCAGGATACCTGGACCACGTGACCGTCTGCCAATAGGTGATGAGGCCCCCCCTTTCCCTATCTCCCATCAGCTGAGGAGGGTGAGAGAGGTCGGGGCTGGACGCATCACATTCATCGCTGCACAGGTACGGGTTTTCCTGAGGACACACAGAACCAGGACCTTTGTGGATTTAACTCTGGACCGAAAATAAAAACCTGCTGTGTGGTTGAGTCCTGACCAACAGGTCGAGTCCTGACCAACAGATTGAGTGTCTGAACACTCTGATCACTGATAGTCACAGAACTCCTGATGATGTATGTGTGTTTAAACTGTGTGTGTGTATCCCACTAACACACATGTGCAGTGATGGATTAACACTGAAGTTAATCTGATCAGTGTGTGTTAATCCTTTAACTTCAGCTGCTGCTGCCAACTGTCACACTGCAGCTGAACGACTCCACCACTAAACAAGATTTAACTAACCATCACTAACGCTAGCTAACATTAACTCTAACTAACTGTAACTGACACTAACTAACATTAACTCTAACTGTAACTGACTAAATAACATTAACTAACTGTAACTGACACTAACTAACTGTAACTGATACTAACTAACTGTAACTGACACTAACTAACATTAACTCTAACTGTAACTGACTCTAACTAACTAACATTAACTCTAACTAACTCTAACTGACTCTAACTAATTAGATGAACACATCTCTTCATGGTGAAGTGTCAGGAGGAGGAGAGCAGGTCAGTTCAAACTGAAGTTTTAGAGCAACAGAAACTATTATTCTTCTGTTACACACAGAACAACTGTCACCTGTTTCACCTGTTTCACCTGTTGTCACCTGTTTCACCTGTCTTCACCTGTCCTTTACCTGCTCTTTGACTCTCACAGTTTAAACCTGTCTGATGGATTTTGTTGAATCTTCAGTCATTTTTTTGTTTCTTGTAAATTTTCTTTGATCAATTATTAACATTTAATTTTTGCTTCATTACAACTGTTACATTTATCAATAATTCAGACTCAACTTCAGTTTCCCAAAGGAACAATTAGACAAACAGCAGGAGAGAGTGTCACTGTGTGTGTGCTCAGTGGTTCCCAACCTGGGGGTCAGGACCCTCCAGGAGATCACCTGATGATGAGATGATTGACAGATGAGGAGAGTCTTGATTATGATAATGATATTATCAGTGTGAACTGAGACGTCTGCTCTGCAGAGAGAGATGAATTATGGGATGTTTGTAGCTTCAGTGTTGCAATAGGCTAATGAGCGTCTGTCAGAGTCAGTCCAGCTTAATCTCAGACAAACTGTCTGATGGTTCCTGTGATGTTTGTCTGCATCTCCTCTTTGTTTTCTGTTTGTCTTTTCACCATCAACTGTCCAGTAAAGACAGAGGCCATGTTTAAATAAAGTCTGATAGGAGCTGTTTTTAATCCATTGGTTCCACACAGACTGCCAGAATCTGTATTTGTTATTTTATCTCTTCAAATAATAAAATGGAAACAAACTGTAGTCTGTGTGTTTGAATTTAAACATGACAGAGGTTTTATTGAAAATGTAAAGTGACTGCTGCAGCACTCCGTCTTCAAATTATTCAGAGAAAATCAGTGCTGACATTTACAGACATTTACAACCTGAGACGGGTTCAGGTTCAGTCAGTGAACGCCTCGTTTTAATATGTCGAGGGGAAAAAAGGCCGAGAGACGCTGTGGAGTCACAGACCTGTCTGTGGTTCTGTCTGTGTGTCACCATGTGTCTCTGTCTTCAGGTGTGTGTTTCTGTGTTCAGATATGTTCAGGTATACCTGTCTTCAGGTGTGTCTCTGTGTTGTGTCTTCAGGTGTGTGTTTCTGTCTTCAGGTGTGTGTTTCTGTCTTCAGGTGTGGGTCTCTGTGTTCAGGTGTGTGTGACTGACCAGTGTGCAGAACCTCTCAGGTGGGTTTCCACAGGTAATCCCAGGGGGGTCGACTCTGATCTGCATCACCTCCTTCATGTTGGCAGGTGGAGGCTGACAGGCATAGAACTCCCAGCCCGGTCCGGCCTCTGAGCCGCGCAGAGACCGACACACGCCGAACTGATCTCTGGTCTGAGTCCGGCCCAATGCCGGCAGGAGGACGAGGAGGAAGAGGAGGGGGAGGGGCATAGTGGACTGACTGTCAGACAGACAGGAAGTTCATCTCAACAGGTTCGGTTCTGACTCTCTTCAAACAGGTGGTTGTCATGGTTATGGGGTTGTTGTCTTGGTTACCAGCCATCCATCAGGTGGTCACCATCACCTGAGACTCCTTCAGGTGGTCCTACGAAACTGTCCCAACGAGGTCTGAAACAAAACCACCACAACCATCAAAACCACCTGCTTAAGTCTTCATGGGTCTGAAGTCCTGGACCTGATTCTAAGCAGACCTGATTCTAAACAGACCTGACAGGGACTTGATCCAGATTCTGGACCTGAACACACCTGAACAAAATACAGGCTGCTCTGTGCTCTGATTGGCTGCTGTCTGAGGAGGAAGTCACGTCACAAAGTCTAGATTCACCAGATTCATGAGCCCAGTTCAAACCTCTGATTGGAAATGATCACTCATCATCATCAATGATTGATCAGATTCTCTTTGGGTTTTCTTCACTGTCACTGAAACCTGAACTGGTTTAAAGATCAGCTCCAGATGTTAAAGACATACAGGTGTGAAGCAGGTGTGAACTTTAATATAAACAGAGAAGCAGTTTCCTGCAGCCTCCAGAGAAATAACGTCAGGTATAAATAAGACTCTGTTTGTTTGTTTGTTTGTTTGTTTGTGTCTGAGCTGATGACAGAGATGATTAAAGTGAGACACTGAGGACTGTTCCTCTTCTTTATTAACACGTCTGCTGCTTCTCCTCCTTCACACTGACAACACTCTGATCCTCCACCTGCCGCCAAAGACCTGACACCTTGTCCTCTAAATCATGACCAGGATCAGGATCAGCACCAGGACCAGGACCAGGACCAGGATCAAGACCAGGATCAGGATCAGGATCAGGACCAGGACCGGGATCAGGATCAGGACCAGGATCAGGATCAGGACCAGGACACATCTGACTTAACACTAAAAATCAATCAACAAAAGTCAGTTATCTTTGTCTTCACATTTTCTACGTCAAGCCCTCAGTGTCCAGCCGCACCTGTCCAACACTTGTCTCACACACGTCTCACACCTGTCCAACACCTGTCACACCTGTCTCACACCTGTCCAACACCTGTCTCACACCTCTGTTTCTCACTGAGCTCAGTGTTATTTTTGTGAACTGGTTCTTTAAATCAACAAACAGCTCAAACCTGAACCACTGCTGTCTATACTCACCTGTCTCTCTCTCTCTGTCTGTCTGTCTGTCTCTCTGTTACTCACCTGTCTCTCTCTCTCAGTCTTGTTAAGCTGATTAAACAGACGACAAACGTTCCTCCTCTTCCTGCTCAGTCTCCTGTTTTCTTCTCTTTTCCTCGTTCCTTTCCTCTCCTCATTTTCGTCTTTCTTGTCTTCTTGTTTTCTCCTCTCCTCTGTTCTCTCCTCCTCCTCTCCACTCCCCTGTTTTCCCTCTTCTTTTTTATCTTTTCTTCTTAATCTCCTCCTCCTCTCTCTCCTGTAGATAAACTTCTCACTGATCTGTTCGTCCTGTCGGCTCAGTCTCAACTGACTCTACCTCTCTCTCTCTCTGTCTCTCTCTCTCTGTCTCTCTCTCTCTACCTCTCTCTCTCTGTCTCTCTCTCTCTCTCTGTCTCTCACTCTGCCTCTCTATCTCTGTCTGTCTCTCTCTCTCTCCCTCTCTCTCAATCTACCTCTCTCTCCCTCTCTCTCACTCTGTCTCTCTCACTCTACCTCTCTCTCTCTCTACCTCTCTCTCTCTCTCTCTCACTCTCTCCTTCTGTTTGTTTGTTAGTTTTTTCATCAGTTTTACTAAAAATAAAAAAGTCACTTAAAAGAATAAAATTATTAAAAATAATACAAATATTTTTTCTAAATGATAAAAATAATTGAAAAAAGTTTTAACATCTTTATTAATAGAAAAATAAACTTTATTGAAACACGTTCAACTTCGGAGTAAACAACAAAAACTCTGAATCTGATTTAAAATTTAAAATTAAATTTTATTTCATTATTTTATTTCACACAGCTGTGAAATAAAAAATAATTGAAAAAAGTTTTAACATCTTTATTGATAGAAAAATAAACTTTATTGAAACACACACAGCTGTGAAATAAAAAATAATTGAATTTATAAAACGTTAACGTTTCAATGTATGACGCGTGTTTAATGTTTCTGCCCACCCCGTGACGTCATCTGTGAGCGCCAGCAGCAGAACAACAGAGAAAATGGCGGACGTGGTGAATGTCGGGGTGAATCTGGACGCTTTCTCTCACGCTATCAGCGGCATCCAGGCGCTCCGCTCCAGCGTGAGCCGCGTGTTTGAGTCCCTGAAGGACGGGATGAAGAACCGGGAGACCCTGGAGGGTCGAGAGAAGCAGTTTATAGCCGAGTTCCAGGACAACCTGCAGGCGGTCAACAGAGACCTGAAGTGAGTCCGTCACACCAAAGTCCAGAGAGAAATCAGCTGATTTTAATACTGAAGAATTTCTGGATTATAATCACAGCGGACTACATTCATATTTTCACTGGTTTTAGATAACACATTCTCCGGCTCATAGCCCCACCAAACTTTATTTTCTCTGTTTTCAATCTCTGCGCAGTCCAGTGCTGAACTGTAACAGATAAAAAATCCGATGAATCTTAAGTGAAATTCAACTGAAAACCAAAGAGTTCGGCTGCTGTTATTTCAGAAGAGAATCCAGAAAAGGTTAAAGAACAAACACAGCACAGAAGAAGATGATTATTGACGTCTGTGTTCATCTGTATCAGTGCTAGAAACTGACCGCTGATGAATGTAAATGGACTGAATTGTGAATGGAGTTTGGTGTGACGGTGTGTAGATCTCCACCAGGATCTACACACCGCAAGCGCCTCGGTCCCGACCGCATCACTGTCGTGCTCAAATGACGTTAAAGCACACCCTCTCGGTTAATATTGCTTAATTGATTAGAGACGTTTGAGGATCAATGTGACTTTCAGTTCAGATTTACCTGACAGACATGAACCAGGTGGGAAAGTGTCAGGTTTTGGAACAGAGTTTGGAACATTTGAACTTTTTTGCTTTTCAGTATTTTAGAGTCACACAAAGGCTCAGATAAATAACCTGTCTCTCTCTGTCTCTCTCTGTCTGTCTCTGTCTGTCTCTCCCCCTGTCTCTCTCTCTGTCTGTCTCTGTCTGTCTCTCCCCCTGTCTCTCTGTCTGTCTGTCTCTCTCTGTCTCTCCCCCTCTCTCTCTCTCTGTCTGTCTGTCTCTGTCTGTCTCTCTCTCTCTGTCTCTCTCCCTCTGTCTCTCCCCCGTCTCTCTCTGTCTGTCTGTCTGTCTCTCTCTGTCTCTCCCCCTGTCTCTGTCTGTCTGTCTCTGTCTCCCTCTGTCTCTCACCCTGTCTCTCTCTGTCTGTCTGTCTCTGTCTGTCTCTCTCTCTCTGTCTCTCTCCCTCTGTCTCTCCCCCGTCTCTCTCTGTCTGTCTGTCTGTCTGTCTGTCTCTCTCTGTCTCTCCCCCTCTCTCTGTCTGTCTGTCTCTGTCTCCCTCTGTCTCTCACCCTGTCTCTCTCTGTCTGTCTGTCTCTGTCTCTCTCTCTGTCTGTCTGTCTGTCTGTCTGTCTGTCTCTGTCTGTCTGTCTGTCTGTCTCTATCTCTGTCTCCCTCTGTCTCTCCCCCTGTCTCTCTCTGTCTGTCTGTCTCTCTGTCTGTCTGTCTCTCTCCCTCTGTCTGTCTCTCCCCCTGTCTCTCTCTGTCTCTCTCTCTCTGTCTCTGTCTGTCAGTGAGTTGGAGCGTCTCAGTGGTCTGGTCGGTCGTCCCTCAGAGTCTCATCCTCTCCATAACAGTGGTCTCCTCAGTCTGGATCCAGTCCAGGATAAAACTCCTCTGTACTCTCAGCTGCTGCAGGCCTACAAGTGGTCCAACAAGGTACACGTGATATCATGCTAACAGGCTAACGTGCGTCACATCAGCAGGTTCTGAATAATAAACATTTAACTGAAACAAACATGGACGTCTCAGATCAGACAACAGGCACACCTGAGTCCCCCCCCCCTTTGATGTGAAGTGATCTTTAGTTGATCACCCAGCTGAGTCTCTGATTCATTAACTAATGACTTTACATTGTGTAAATCTTATTGATGTCCCGTTACCATGACAACCACCATCTGCCCCGCAGTATCAGGACCTCTTCACCTGGGGTTAGTGTTTCTGTCATACCTGGTGTCAGGTACACACAGCTGATCCACAGGCAGGACTGATGATGATGATGGTCTGTGTCATTGTGTTTATTAATGAGTATTTGTGTGTACTTTGTGTACCTGTGTGTAGTTGCAGTACCACGCTGGTCTTGCCTCCAGTTTGTTGAACCAACAGTCACTCAAACGATCGGCCAATCAGATGGGAGCTTCAGCCAAGAGACGACCAAAAGTCCAGCCCAGCACTCTGGTACTACCTCCTCAGTGAGTACTGCAGTACTACACACTCTGTATACTACAATACTGCAGTAAGACATATGTTAAATACTGATACAACATGAGAGCACTACATACTGTGTATACTGCTATACTGTGTATACTGCTGTAGTACTGTGGTACTCTTAACAACAGAACAAACTCGGTCTGATCTAAAACAGTAAATACTGCAGCACCTGGGTACAGTACTGTAATACTGTGTGTGTACAGGTACGTGGATGATGTCATCTCTCGGATCGGCAGGATGTTTCCTGATATGACCATTGAGCTGTTCAGACCTAACGGGACATCTGCAGTGCTACTGGTACTAAAACACACAGTATGATCAAACACACTGTACAGGTGAGTTCAGCAGGTAACAGGTATGTCTCACCTGTCTCTCCCTCAGGTAACCCTGGGGAAGGTGTTAAAGGCGATCGTTGTGATGCGTTCGTTGTTCATTGACAGAACTGTGGTTCGAGGATTCAACGAGAACGTTTACAACGAGGATGGAAAGGTCAGAGGTCAAACTCACCTGACAGGTGACTGCTGATACCTGTCTGTCTGTCTCCATGGTAACTTGTCTGTCTTTGTTCTTCAGCTGGATATCTGGACCAAGTCACAGTACCAGGTGTTCCAGAAGGTAAGATTCACCTGTCCCCACCTGAAATACTAACCTGGGCTGAGGGAGCACTGCTCTGATTGGTTGTGGTGTTGCTAGGTAACGGACCACGCTACCACCGCCCTGCTGCACTACCAGCTCCCCCAGATGCCTGACGTCGTGGTTCGGTCCTTCATGGTGAGAGACTAATCAATAACTGATCGATAACCTGTATACCTGTCTGTCTCACCTGTCTATCTACCTGTCTGTCTCCACTTGCCTCTCTACCTGTCTGTCTACCTGTCTGTCTACCTGCAGACCTGGTTGCGGAGCTACATTAAGCTCTTCCAGTCTTCCTGTCAGCGCTGTGGTCGTTTCCTGCAGGATGGACTTCCTCCAACATGGAGGGACTTTAGGACCCTGGAGGCGTTTCATGACACCTGTCGCATGTAAACACTTCCTGTTTCTCTGTCTCTGTATAAAGTTTGAATAAAGTTTTTCATTGGTGTTTATAAAGTTAATCCAAACAGAGTTCAGTTGTGTGATGGGGGGGGGTCTGATTAATAATCTGATCAATAATCAATATGAGCGAATAAATCACATCTCAAACATTCATTAATCACCTGCTGTTCATCAATACCATGATCAATAACGATGATCGACCTGTTCAGAGCTCCGTCTGTTTCCTGCAGTCTGAGTCTGAAGCTCTGAGATCAGTAATCATTGACCTTTATCAGTTATTGATCAGCAGCTGCAGAGACAGAAAAATTCTGATCAGACTCATTATCATACAAATGAAACTATTATTCTGACTATGAACACAGGGCTGACTGAATGTCAGCCGCTGACCTTTGACCTTTAACAGATGACCTGCTGAGACGTGATTGGATGGCTGAGTGTCTCCTTCCGGATGATGTCATGACTTTATTTTACACAAGTCTGAAACAAACCAATCACAGAAAACACAGAAGGACGAGTTTCTCACCTGTTCATGTGAATACTAACCATGTTCATGTCAACGTTAATGTTCATATGAGCCTCCACTTGCTGTAGCAGCAGCTCAGACTGTGGATGTTGTGTGGTTTGAATTCAGAGGTTTTTCAGCAGCTGAGTCTCATGTTCCACCTGTGAAGGTTAAATAAAGTTTAGTGAAAACAAAATAAAATTATCTGCTGCTGATGTTTGTTGACATTTTAAATTCAGTGACTTTTATTTTGAAGGGGAGCTGAGTGTGATGTCAGGTTCAGTCTGAGAATGTTTCATCACTGATCAGTATTTCTTCACTGAAGACAAAAATTAAGCTGCACCTGAAGGCATCACTTAATCAGGAAGTGCTTTCACCTGGAGGCCAGGTCAGGCCTGTTCACTGACTGGAAACCAGAGGATCAGCAGAGACAGGGAGACGCAGGTGATCACCTGTCTATCTAATATTTGTTTATTGTTTGTTTGATGTTTGTTTATTGTTTATTCAGCTGAACATTCTCTGCTGTCTGTGAGTCTGAGTTAAACACTGAACCGTCACAGACTTTACCTGACCTCACCTGTGTTACCTGCACATGGACAGAGTGATGTTGGTTGTTCAGAGGAAGATTTGTTTTTGTGAAACTTGCTGCTCACAAATCTGCACCTGAAAGGAAGGTTTATAAAATGCTGCTCAACATTTATCATGAGGATAGATCAGTTGATTGATTGATTGATCTTATTGATTGAATCTGTTCTATGAGACAGATGAATGACAGACGACAGTTGCCCTTTAAATGGACTGTCAATGTCTGAGGTGTTTGCAGGACCTGGTCTACAGTCTCTGTGGTGGTTTTGGACTCTGTTTCCCACAATGCCTCTGGTTCTCTGTCTCCTCAGTGACACAGATGGAGAGAGAGGAAGAGGATGGGATGAACTTTACAGAGACCAGAACTAGACCTGCTCCTGGTCCTCACACTGAGTCTGATCCTGGTCCTGTAGATCAGACTCTGTTGACCATTGACTCTGAGGCTCTGATCGTCTCACCTGAAAGGGAGGAGGAGGGTGAGGAAGATGATTATGAAGGTGTGAAGCAGCCTAAGATGAAGCCTCATCAGAGTCTGAAGAGCAGCTGCTGTGTTTTCCTGGAGAGACACCGCAGGTTCTGACTTTATCTACTGGGCTTTTATTGTGAAGTCGAGTTTCCTGTGTTGGCAGTTGAATCCAAATGTCCTCAGACCTGAACCTGAACCTTAACCCTCCAGACATCACAGGCATCAGCCTGATGACTGCATCACATGAGCAGGTGGAGTTCAGGAACACACCTGGGGTCGGGACGTTTGGATTCAGTTTTTAAACCTGAGGTCACGTGATCAGAGGGCTGTGGATAAGGGGCGGGGCTTCTGTCCTCACATGACAGAACCTGATGATGTCATCCTTCTAACAGGAAACGCATCACTCAGAGCTGCAGCAAGTTACGACAACTGCTACCCACAATCCACGGCGGCCATGTTGACATGGTAACAGTGCTGGAGACAACGGTGGCTTTCCTGGAGACGGTCCAGGAATTAGTTCGAGCCGAGCACCCAGAATTAAAGGTACAACACCATGAAATAGACGCAGCTCAGTGCACAAGTCAAGTGTGTGTGTTGATGAATATCAATGATATTCTGTTGTGAAAACAGTGAAACTCAGAGGAAGAAGACACACAGTCTGTGTTAGTTTAACATGTTGGTTTATGTTGAACGT
Source organism: Lates japonicus (assembly GCA_033238685.1). Lineage (NCBI taxonomy): Eukaryota > Metazoa > Chordata > Actinopteri > Centropomidae > Lates > Lates japonicus. The sequence continues at coordinate 60,764 of BRZM01000785.1, forward strand.
GTTGGTTGAACGTGTTGGTTTATGTTGAATGTGTTGGTTGAACGTGTTAGTTGAACGTGTTAGTTGATTATGTTGAATAAGTGGATTTCCTCAGATCAAAACCACCAGTCAATTAAAAGTTGGGTCTCGATCATTAAGACCTGCTCCCACAGATGAGTGGATTAATTTAATAGATTCAATAATATATTCATTATTTTATTTGCTCCTCTATAATGACCATTTTCAGTCAGTGTGTCTGTGTGTTAATTTCTGTCTGCAAATGTTTCACAATAAAAGCCCTGTTGAGAAATGAAGAGTCTCTGTCCACTGAAGCACTAGAGGGCTTTTAATCTGAAACAGTTCCAGGAAGTGTTGTGTTTGTATTAACAGCATAATGCAGCGGCTTCAACAGGAGAAACAGGAGCGAATCAAAACAAGGCCTTGCACTAAAATATGGTGAGTTATCGTTCTCAGTCTGAGCGAATTATCTCCCATCTTCAGTGAAGAGGTGGGGTCCATCAGCAGCCAAACGTCTGAACCACTCAGAGACAACAGAGTCGCCTGGTTGGTGACCCAAAGATGCAGCAGGTCTTCCATGTCCTGTTTCCTCAGGTCAGTGTCACATCACATCATCACTAAGACAACAACATGTCCTCTGGACTCCACGTCCTCCACATCAGATCTCGCATGACTGGACAATCACTTGTGATAGATGCTTTCAAACATTCAAACACCTCTGCTGAAAAAACCTTCATCCAACTGAACCATTGACAGTTTCATTACTTCTGATGTCAGGCCCATGTCTCCGGAGCACCTCCTTTATCCAGATCAGTCACTGCACTGAAACCGCTCTGCTGGCTGATTCATAATAATAATAATTAATGGTCTTCCTGGACTCAGTGAACCACTGCTCTCTGTTCTCTCTGATATCAAGATCTCTGGAGAAACTCTGTCCTGGTTTGAATCCTGTCTGGATTCCTTCACTCATGGTGAAGACAAATGTCTTTCTTCCATCTCCTCCTCACAGGAAGGATCAGTGCTGGACCAGGTCTTTGGGTCCGGTTATCTGCTTCTCATATCACTGCTATGCAGATGAAACCTGACTATTCCTGTTGGATCCAGGTCTCTGCTGCTGCCTACAGAGAGACCTCTGGGTCTGAACTCAGTCCTTCAGGCTTCTGCTCCTTCTCAGACTCTGCATTCCTCCAAGGATCATCATCTCCATCCCTGACCACAAGGTGTTCTCAGTCCAGACTGTTCTGGTCTGTGGTTCCCTGATGGTGGAACCAGCTCCCAGATCAGAGCAGGAGCGTCTCTCTCTGTCTTCAACAACCTGTGAAGACTCATCTCTTTGTTGTCTGTCATCAGCTGTGTCCTCCTGCTGAGCTTCATGCTGATTGGATGCTGCAGTCAGGAGAGCAGGGAGGTCGGACAGAAGATGGCCGCCGAGCACCTGAACAGGTGAGACAGATCACCTGACAAGTCTGAGACGCCTATATACAGGTCAGAGGTTATAGAGGGTCTGTCTCACTGCAGAGGATGAGGAGAGAGACGGACAGACAGAAAGTTACAGACAGACACAGACAGAGAGACCGACAATTACTGACTACTAATAATGTTTTTTTTTCTGCAGCTCCTTATCTGGTCGTGACTCAGTGACATCATCCTGCTGGTCACCATGACAACGGTCCAGTCTAACATCAGGAGGATAGAATCAGAGTACTGGTACTGTAGTAGTAAAAGTATAGGTGGTAGATACAGGAGTTTATGAACATGTTGTTAAAAGAAAAGTTTTGTTTAGAGTTTGGGTCTTTTATTTTGAAGAAACTGGTTTCCTGTACTGATCTGTTTTGTTATAAAGATCTAATCATTTATCAGTGTTCTGTTGATGAGATTATTTTCAAAATAAAAGTTAAATAAATTGATGATTTTATTTTGGCGTTGTGTTTCCTGTTAAATTTTCTGCTGCGTTTTTTTTTTTTCAGTTTGAACGACATCGTTGGTGATGAAGTAAAACACGTTATCGTTTTACTGGCAGCTGTTCCAGAGTTAGGTCATGTTTCCCAACAGAAAACTTCCTGTTCATCTGGGTCCTTGTTTTTTAACTGTCAGTCTGATTCATTCAGTGAAGTTACTGTGAATCACAAGCTGGAGTTTACATGGAAGAAAAGTCAGTGAACCCCTCAGCTAACAGGAGCTAAAAGAAGCTAACAGGAGCTAAAAGCTAACAGAAGCTAACACGAGCTAACAGAGGCTAATTCATTCCCTGACAATGCTATGTATGTTAAATCTATTGATTATACATTGTGTATATACTTTATATTCTGTTTCATATTCTGTTTTATTTTATTATTTTAGGTGTGAATGTGAGTGCGAATGGTTGTTTGTATGTGTGTCCTATGATGGACTGGTGATCTGTACAGGGTGTACCCCAGGGTGTAGACTCCAGCCCCCCCAGTATAGATAATAAATTAGTGAACTGTTGTTAATCCTATGTCATCAGATCATTTATATGATGTTTAACTCAGATCTGCCCCGATCAGACGTTCTGACCTGATCCTGATCAGTTTCTTTGTGGCAGAGCAGCAGCTTCACTCTGAAACAACCAGACTGGACTAAGAGTCTCTGTGGTTCAAACAGAGTGAGACACCGTCTATCTACAGGATCTCTGCAGGTGAATCTCATTCACATTACATTCATCATTTACTGGTATTTGGACCCAGATCACCTTGACCCTGATCCTCCTGACCACTGAATGTAAACAACCTGGTCTTTCACAGGGCTCACCTGTTTCTGTGATGTAATGTGATGTCAGCTGATCAGTGATGGACATCTGATCTCCTCTGACAGCTCATGTTTTACATCTGTAAACCAACGCTGTGGTTTTAATTCACAGAAGCTGTGAAGGATTTTTATCCTTTATATTTCATTCCTTTTCTCTCCTGGTGAAGTGGTGGCTCCTGTTTGTACATGAGTCTTGGCTGCAGTGGTTTTACTCTCCAGTCCAGCAGTCAGCAGCAGCAGCAGCTCAGGTGACGTCGATCTCAGGCACCTAAAGTAAAACCTAATGTGGTGACGTCACTGCTGACGGTGACGTAGAAACTGTGATTGATGAGAGACGAGCCCCACCTGCTGGAGGACTGACGTAATCACAGCTGCTCTGTGTGTGTGTGTGTGTGTGTGTGAGAGAGAGAGAGAGAGACAGCAGGGCGGGGCTGGAAATGAGCATGCGCAGTACGCACACACGTGCGCGCGCACACACACGCACAATCTCAGCATCTCACTGATGACAAAGGGACCTCTGGGGAGACGCGCCGCGCGTGACCGCGTCCTCTGCGCTCGTGCTGCTGCAGACAGAGACAGACAGACGGGCAGGTGTGTCGGTGAGCGTCGGTCTGTCGGTCAGTGGCGGTAGGATGCGCGCGGCGGACAGCGGCAGCAGCAGCAGCGGCTCGCGGTGATCGTCGGGTCGGTACCGAGAGGCGGAGCAGAGAGCAGCCGCAGCGGAGCGGCGCGAGGAGCAGACCGGAGACATGAGCTGCAATTGGGGCACCGAGCTGTGGGTACGTACACCTGTTCACACCTGCTGCACGCACACATCACCCGGGATCAGACCCGATCACACCGTCACCTGGTTCTCCTGCAGCGGTGAGCGGTAATCCCCCGGTGAGGAACCGGTAACCGGGCGGCCTGTCGGCGTGTGTGCGAGTGTGAGAGAGAGAGAGGCCCTCGTGCTTCTGTCTGCTCTGCCATAGCAACACTGTGAGTGACGACAGCGGCTCTCGTTCTGCGTCCTCCATGATGCTGCTGCAGCGCGCGACCCGAGAAAGACCCCCCCCCCCCAAACTGATTCTTATATTTCACTGTAAATTTAATGTGAATGTTTTAATAGGAATAAACCAGAGATCCAGTAGATCACACTGTGTGATGATATTTACACAGTGATCTGCTAAAACTGATGAATCCTCCCTCATGATGGTTTAAATGTTTAGCTTGTGCTGATTCAACAGACTGAGACAGAGGCAGGTATAACCAGGTATAAACAGGTATAAAGTCTGATGTTTGTGTTGTTTTCTGATTCAGGATCAGTTTGATAATCTGGAGAAACACACCAGCTGGGGAATCGACTTCCTGGAGAGATACACCAAGTTTGTTAAAGAGAGAGCCGATATTGAGCTGAGCTACGCCAAACAGATCAGGTAACTGTGTCACCTGTGTGTCACCTGTGTCTTAACAACCCTTAAATGTACGATCTCTTCTATGTGTCACAGTTGTTTCTGAGTGAAATGGTTCAGTTTGTGTCAGTATCACAGAGACTGTCTCTGGATCTGTCTGATCCAGGTTTGTTTGGTTTAAGGTACAAAAAGACTGAAACCTGTCGCCTCCACGTTTGGACAACCACTGAGACCAGTAGAAAACAAACTGACCTGAGGTCTGGGCCACAGCTCTGATCCTCAGTGGTCAGCCAGGATTTTAAATTCACTAGTTTCAGTTGAAATGTGATGAATGTGGAAACGTCGTAGAAAGTTTCTCTGATTTCTTTTCAAAACTGAAGAACACTTGACCTTTGTCCATCATCAACATCAAACCCCTGATAGATCAATAACCGATCATTATTAAACCTCTCACAGATCAATAATTGATCATTAACATCAAACCCCTGACAGATCAATAACTGATCATCATTATTAAACCTCTCACAGATCAATAACTGATCATCATTATTAAACCTCTCACAGATCAATAACTGATCATCAACATCAGACCTCTGACAGAAACTTTAATTCTTCTGTTTGTGACTTGAAGTCTGTTGTAACCAAACACACAACAACTGACGTGGTCTCTACCTGTCTGTCTGTCTCTCTCTCTCTCTCTCTCTACCTGATTCTCTCTCTCTACCTGTCTCTCTCTCCACCTGTCTGTCTCTGTCTCTCTACCTGTCTGTCTCTCTCTCTACCTGTCTGTCTCTCTCTCTACCTGTCTCTCTCTCTCTCTCTCTCTACCTGTCTCTCTCTCCACCTGTTCGTCTCTCTCTCTCTACTGTCTCTCTCTCTCTGCCTGTCTCTCTCTCTACCTGTCTCTCTCTCTACCTGTCTCTCTCTCTACCTGTCTCTCTCTCTGCCTGTCTGTCTGCAGGAGCCTGTCTAAGAAGTACCACCCTAAGAGAAGCAGGATGAGAGCAGGTCAGTCACCGTCTTTATTTGACCTCAGTCTAAATGTTTGATTCAGCAGCTGAAACTCTGACGTTTCTTTCTCCATTGGAGATAAAATGTTGATCAGACCCTGACACAAGACTGAAATCTGTCATTTCATTTTGCTGTGGCTCCAAACTGTGGTCAGCTGCTTCCTGTTTGATTTAATCATTGATTGGAGTCCACCTCTAACCAACTGGCTGGACAGAGTTTAGAAAGGTACACACCTGAGTTTATAAGGTCCATGATTCAGACTGCAGGTCAGGACCAGATCAGACATCCTCTGCCTGACAGACAAAGGTTTCAGCGTCACTCAGGTCTTTATGGTCGACTGACTGGACTGAAGACTCAGCAGCAGGGACTGAGGGAAGGATGAAGACAAATACACAGAGGTTCTTGAAGAAGACCTGCTGCAGAGTCCAGGACCTGAGACTGAGGCAATGGTTCACCTTTCAGCAAAGAGCTCAAGCAAACAACCAAGGCAACAACTCGGACCCTGAGTGAACCAACCGAGGACCAGACTTAAACCTCACAGAACCTCTGTGGAGACCTGAAGAGTTCACAGACACTTCACATCCAGTCTGAGCCTGAGAGGATTTGACAGGAGGACTGAGATAAATTCACCTGATCCAGCTGAGCAGAGCCTGAAGACACCGAACCAAGACTGAAGCTGGGACTGAAGAAACTTCTACCAAGAACTGAATTAAGGCTCTGGATGTTGTAGTAAATGAGAGTTCAGATGGGTAAACTGTGGGTGGAGACACCTGGTGTCTGACTGGTTCTCACAGGTACACCTGGTGTCTGATTGGTCTTTACAGGTACACCTGGTGTTTGGCATTTGCAGCGACTCTCCGTCAGCTGAATGAAGTTGCAGTTCAGAGAGAAGAACTTGCTGACAACCTGAACACACAGATCGTCTGTGAGCTGACACGATACACTCAGGAGCTGAAGACTGAGAGGAAAACAGTGAGTAAACAAACAAACAAACTGAAGCTCGTCACAAACAGCAGATTCTGAACAGTGACAACAGTAAAGTAAAAACATCGATTAGAAAGATTAAACTGAGAATATTGATCATGATGGCTGCCAGCCAATCAGAGACCCAAAAACCATATGGTTAGGGCGCGAAACCACATGGGCTTCAGTGCCCTGAGCAGCTAGTCCCTGGTTTGACACCCGATGTGGCCAGACCTTCACTGCATGTCATTCTCTTACTCTCTCTCTGTTTCCTATCTATCTTCACTGTCCTGTCAATAAAGGCATAAAGCCTAGAACAATAATATAAAAAAACATCAACAGTTCAGTCCAGTATGGGTGCTTCGTGAAGTCAGTATATTCAGGGCTGACCAGTGTGTGATTTTGTTGCAGCATTTCCAAGATGGCCGCCGTGCCCAGCAGCACATTGAGAGCTCATGGAAACAGCTGGAGTCTGTGAGTAGCCACCTCGCCACTCCCCATGTCAGACCCCAGAAATAAAATTTACCACATCCTGTCAACTATATGTTGGAATATACTGACAGTAATCAGGTCAACGAGGTGGAACTCAACTTGATTTGTTGTTTTGTTGTTGTTGTTCAGAGTAAACGTCGGTTCGAGCGTGACTGTAAGGAGGCTGAGCGAGCTCAACATGTCTCTGACCGAATCGACCTCGACAACAAGACCGATGGAGAAAAGGTTTTATAGATAGAAACACTAACATAAACGCTCTACACTGGATGGTGTTGATATGATGTTTCTTTGTGGACGTCATGGTGTTTTTCTGCTGGTGCTGTTTGAACAGTGACTGAATACAGTGATTGGATGTTAGTAGTCAGCTGGTAGCCACACACAGCTGTGCATGAGCCAGTCATGGTGAAGCATGAATGAAGCAGCTGATACCAATCAATACGAGCAACATCATGGACGATACTTAACTAATCAGAACTCCTGTCTGTCTGTCTATTTATTTGTCTGTCAGCGCTGCTCACTGAAGGTAAGGACCTCACACACTTTTACTGTAAACTTTACAGACTGGAAACTCAGAGAAGCTGTTACCTGTCTGTAACACCTGGTACTGACTGCTGCTGTTGAGCTGTTGCTAGACGTATTATATCTCATGGTTTCTCTCTGTCTGCGGGTTTCAGGCTCGTCAAACAGCTCAACAGAAACAACAAGCTGCTGAAGAGTCCAGGAAAGACTATGTGACCAGCTTAAACCAGTTCAACCAGGACCAGCACCAGCACTACCACACGCTGGTACCAGTTATATACCAGGTAAGCCAGCAGCACCACTCGCTGGTACCAGTTATATACCAGGTAAACCAGCAGTACCACCTGTCCTGTAGTACAGTAATACATCTCAGCACTACAGTTTATTCATGTTTGTACTGTATGTTCCTGTGTTTTACAGCGTATCCAGGACATGGAGGAGCGGCGGATTGAGAGAATTTGTGACGCAATGCGTTCGTCAGCAGAGGCTGAGAGAAAAGTTCTTCCTGTTGTGAGTCGCTGTCTGGACGCCATGATGGACGCTGCTGAGAGCATCCAGCCCAGGATGGTGAGTCTGGCTCTGGAGTTTGTCGAGCAGGGATTTGATCCGAGATGCTTAAATCTTTGGATGTGGTTAAACTGTGACCACACTCCTTGACCCTCTTCCAGAATATTTGACACTGAGAGATGTAAAGGTCAGAGGTCACCTCTGACTCTGTGTGTGTGTCTGCAGGACACCCGTCAGGTGGTGGAGGTGTATAAGTCGGGTTTCGACCCTCCAGGTGATGTAGAGTTTGAAGACTACAGCGCCACCATGAGGCGGAGCATCTCTGAATCCAGTTACCTTGACAACCGAACTGAGGGGCGGAGACACAGCAGGAAGCTGTGGCCCTTCATACGAAAAAATAAGGTAAGTACGGCACACCTACACACACAGGTATAAACACACCTATAGGAGTCACCTGGCTGTATTCACCTAACCTTTCTGTCTCTCCAGCTGTTGACCCTCCTCTCGTCCCCCCGGCAGCCTCCCCCTCCACCCCCAACCTCACCTTCGCCGGGGGGTGTGAACAACAGTTCCCAGTCCCCACCCCTTGCTTCCAAAGAACCAATAACACAGCGGCTGAATGACCTCATGACCTCTGGCTCCAGAACCAGGAAGCAGTGTCTGCGCAGCCTCAAGAGAGGGGTACATGTGTTTATACAGTATATAGACTGTTTACAGAGCAGTGACAGATTAAAGGAGAAAGCTGAACTACATCTTACAGTTTACTGGCTGGTTTGTGGCTGATCTGTTTATATGTTTGTCTAAAGTTGACCCAAAGATGTTTCTAATATCTGTAATGTTGTGATATTTCCTTCATGCTGCTCTCTGATTGGACAGCTGTCACTCAAACTGGTCAGTATCTCACCTGTCACAGGTTTGATGTTTACAGTTACTGTCAGTGTGTATAAGTATAGGTACTGTGAGTGTGTATAAGTACAGGTACTGTCAGTGTGTACAAGTACTATCAGTGTGTATAAGTATTATCTGTGTGTATAAGTACAGGTACTGTCAGTGTGTACAAGTACTATCAGTGTGTATAAGTACTACCTGTGTGTATAAGTACAGGTACTGTCAGTGTGTATAGGAACAGGTACTGTCCAGTGTGTATGAGTACAGGTACTGTCAGTGTACTGGTAATTGTAATAAATGTGATGAAACTGTTGCAGGGCTCCAGTCCTGCAGACTGCAGTCACCTTCCTCCTGAGCAGAGACGAAAGAAACTTCAAACAAGAATCAACAACATCAACCAGGAGATTCAGAGAGAGAGGGAGCAGAGGTAACACACACAGAAACACACACCAATATTTACACAGAAACACACACTAACACAGTGCCTAGAAAAGCCCAGCAGTGACCAGCATCAGCAGCGTGCTGTCTGTTTGTTTGTTCAGTCTAAATCGTGTTTGTTATTTATCATTTTTGAAACTGCTGGTTGACCTGCACAGCTGTGTTTACTCTGGTGGTGCGTTGGTCGATGTCTCACCTGAAAGTTGGCTGAAGGCCGACAGGTATGAGTCATTTCTGGACATTAATGAACTCATGGAATGGGTCAGCTCATGGATATCATTCTGATGATGTCTATTCTAACCACAAACCCAGGGCAAGCAAATACCTTACAGTGTTATTTAACAAGAAAAAATGTGTATTTGACCTATTGGGATTCAACTATAACTCTGCTCAACAGTAAGAACCACATCAGACTATTGTGGGTGGACTTCATCAGCTTCCATTCAGCCTCGCCTGCCAGAGCATTTTGGGTTGGACACTAACAAAACTGGCTGGGTCTTCTGACTCTCCTCAGGGCCAGGTCCTTTCTCCTCTGCTGTAAATCCACTAACGACAGATAAACCTGCTAAGAGATGAGGAAATGTCCCCTGGTCCTGTCACAGATGATTTTTCACTGTGGTATCAGTAAGCCTTTTGAGAATTAAATGTGACAATACAGTGCATTCAGAAAGTTTGGAAAATGTCTGCAGATCTTTGCCTCGACACAGTCCTGTCTCTGCGCTCTGCAGACAGCTCCTTTGGTTTTTACTTTGGTATCATTGTCAGCTGTGAGACCTGATAGGTGTGTGTCTGTCCACATCCTGTCCAATCAACTGAGTTTACTACAGGTGGACTCCAGTCAAAGTGTAGAAACATCTTAAGGTGTCAGTGATTAGGTGATTAAGGTGTCATAGTAAAGGGTCTGAATACTTATGTCAATGTGACATTTCAGTTTGATATTTTTTGTAAATTTATAAACTCTCTCTGAGGGAATTTTATTTTATTTTATTTTATTTTTAAACTTTAATATAAGACAGCAACCTCAAAAAAATGATGAAAAAAACTGAAGGGGTCTGAATACTTTCTGAATACACAGATTGATGTGTGTACTGATTAAAATAAGTAAAATGATCAGGATATAGAAATCCTTGAGCTTTACCGGCACTCAGGAACTAAAAATGATAAGAAGCTGCGGTTTGATTGAAAAACACCAAACAGCCATAAAAACAGTCAACAGCACCTTTTCAGTTTGATGGTGATCAGTCTAGAAGAGATCTAACAAAGGTGATCAGGGTCTGTAGCAGTATCACAGCCACTCAACAGAGAGTCTGTCAGAGTAGTATCACAGTTTTTAAAGAAGCAAATTCACCTGCTTCCTGTTCCTGCTTCAAATATCCAAACCCAACCACAACCAACAGAACTAACTATAACCCTCAGACATCCACTGCTGAACTCCAACAGAAAAACATCTTCAGCTTCATCGCTGTTTAATTTTTGTAGTATGTTTTTCTGTTATATTGTATTGAAGTGCCTTCCGTGTTATCACTGATATACAACCAACATAAATTCAGACTGTCAGAGTTTGATGATGTGTGTTTGTGGTTGTCATCAGAGTTGAACCACTGAGATGAAAATATGAGCTGAAGGTTTGTACAGTGACCACAGTGATCCTGTGTATGTGTGTTGATCAGAGATGCTCTGTTGAAGATGAGGGAGGTTTATGAACAGAGTCCTCAGATGGGCGACGCTGGGAGTTTGGAGCCTCGACTGGAGGAAGTGAAGCAGAGTCTGCAGAGACTGGAGGACGAGCTGAGGAGGCACCAGGTTAAAAACACTAATACTACATATTAGAGATAGACCGATATGTTTTTTTCAGGGCCGATACCGATACCAATTATTAGTAGTCAAGGAGGCCGGTAACCAATATCTGGAGCTGATATTCATTTGAAGTAAAAGTGAAAATATTGGCATCAAAATTTTGGAAAATACAAACTCTTGGTTTTGTTTAAATGCCTTTAAGCATATGCTTATTAAACAGCTTTTCAGATTTGCAACATGTTAAAGGTTTTTTTTAATCTTAGACAACAGACATCTTTGTTTTAAAATTCTAACAAAAAGTGCAGGGAGCTCCCAGGCTCAGCAGCATGTCTTATAAAGTTAAATGAAAACTTAAATAGCTCCCTAAAGTTTTCTACAGTAAATAAAGAAACATATATCTGCTCTCCGGAGCTTCTCCACCCGGCAAAACTTTTTCTCCTCTCTGCCGTGTGTGAGCACTGTGCATGCACAGCTTTCACTGCTGATTGGCTGTTAGCCGTGCTGTGGCTCTGTGTGTAACCAATCAGATGGGGCTGTGGGTGGGACAATGTTGGAGACAGAGGAGTGATTGCAGACAGAGAGCCACGGCTGCATCAGAGCCAAAATAACCGCGTTTTAAATTGATCTCTTAACGGCCGTCGGATTAAAAAGAAAGGCCGATGCCGATATGCGTCAAAATGCCGAATATCAGCGCAGATAATCGGCCCGGCCGATAATCGGTCTATCCCTACTACATATATATATATATGTATGTATGTATGTATGTATGTATGTGTGGGTGTGTGTATATGTGTGTATATATATATATATACATATATATACATATGTATATATATATATATATACATATATATATATATATATATATATATATATATATATATACAGTGCACACACAGCACATCAAGGTTATTATTATTATAGAAACAAAAAATGAAAACTAGATATAAAAAACTGAACTAACTGAAACTGTGTTGTGTGTTTAATAAACTAAAACAAACTTCTACAGAGACTCCAGTTTTACAGTGACTGTAAGTTCACAGAACTTCACAACCATGTGGGATTACTTTAATATGTCACAGCAAGGTCTTTGTAGTGGAAGGTGATAAAATATGTTGAATATTTATTAAAGTGTAGAATCTGAAAGTCCATTGAACTGAGTTTACCCTAGAGGAGAGCGTCATGCTGCCCCCTGCTGGACGAGAAGATAACACTAACCCTGATGTGTATAATGTGTAGATTATTGTTGAAGTAACGTGTGTTTGTGGTTGTTGTTGAAGGCCTGGCTGTCGGAGGCCGACAGCAGAATCTCTGATCACAGCACTAGAAGACAGAGTGGAGGTTGTGGGTTAAATTCCCAGGCAACGACGCCAGGCAGCAGCAGCCTGAAACAGCTGGACAACCGTAGCCCAGCCAGCAGAGAGAGGTACTCTGGACTTATTGATTATTGATTACTGTTTCATCAGAGTGATTGATACCTACTCTCTCTGTCAACCAGTCTCTCTCTGTCGGCCCGTCTCTCTGTTGACCTGTCTCTCTCTGTTGACCTGTCTCTGTCTCTCTCAGTCCTGACGGCAGCTACACTGAGGACCACAGTGCTGAACTTAATTTTAAGTCTCGTAGTTCAGAGTTTGATGACGACTTTGATGATGAAGAACCGTTACCGAGTATCGGCACCTGCAAGTCCCTTTACCCGTTTCAAGGTATTTTAAGGTGTTTTATTTCCTGTGCTCTGTCCTGTGAGATTTTCTGTATATACATGTTCTGTTCTGTTGTGGCCCAGTTTGAACTGGTTCCAGTTTGAACTGGTTCTGATGAACCACATGTTGAGTTCTCGTCTGGTTCTCTGTGGTTCTCTGCTGAAGATGTTGTTGTTGATTCTCTGCAGGTCAGAATGAGGGCACTCTGTCGATGGTGGAGGGAGAACTACTTTCTGTGGTGGAAGAAGACAAAGGAGATGGTTGGACCAGAGTTCGGAGGAACCTGGAGGAAGAGGGCTACGTCCCCACATCATACATCAAAGTCTTCCTGGACAGCAGCGCCAAAGGTGCCATGACCTACATCTGACCTCCACATGACCTTTAATGACCTCTACATGACCTTAAGTGACCTCTTGTTAAACATGCCCAGCTCTCTTTTTGACCTCCACTTGACCTTTGACTTGTCTTATATTAACCTCATATGACCCCCACTTGATGACCTCTGACCTTCTGTGACCTTTGACCTCTGAATGTTAACATGCTGGTTGTTATGGTTACAGCAGCCTGTCTCTCTGTGCTCTGCCTGTCTGTGTGCTGAAAACCTGAACTCTACCTGCTGAAACTTCACACCTGTGTGATACACCTGTACACCTGTAAGGCAGGTGTGTCATATCAGGCTACGCCTCCATGATCATGATGACGTTCAGGTGCTGCTGAGGAGGAACACAGTGACCTGCGTGCAGTGCATTGTGGGATGCTGAAGGTGTTTTTTGTTTTTGTTTTTTGGCCTGGTCATGTGACCTGTGGAGGAGGCGGAGCCTGAACTGACACACAGCTCCTGGTTTTATGATGTCGGTCTGTTGTGGGATCAGAATCTATAATCAATATGATTAATCTCAGGCTGCTGCAGAGTCTTGAGTCTGATCAATAAAGAGCTACTGACTGACCTGAGGTCAGTGACTAACTGAACAACAGACAGTCAGTGAATCTGTAAAACATCAGGAGAACTGATCTACAGTCAGATCTCTCAGTGACATCAGTAAGCAGAGAGACGAGGAACTGATGCTGGATCAGAACATCAAACTCTGGGTCAGGATCTGTCAGTAAACTCAGCGTGGTTCTGCACGTTGCTCTGAAAACACCAGCTCATCCTCTAACACAGAAAACAAAATCTGAGAAATCAAAGTCCAACCTGAGAAACAACACAAACAAAGACCTGCTCAGTAAAAACTAAAAGCAGTGAAAATCTTCAGAATAACAGTAAGACAGGTGCTAAAGGAAAGAAGCAGTGAGAACTAGTTTCAGTGTGGTCACAGAAGAGGCAGCAGTTTAAAAAGTCCCTTAGCCAAGTTACACAAACATATAAAACCACAGTTGAAGGATGAAGCCTAAACTCTCTGCTCTCCTTAAACTGGCACTCATCACTGGTTTCCAGACACATCATCGTTCTCTGTGAAGAACCTGAACTCTGATAACCTGCAGGCACCCCCAGGTACTTCAGCCCCCTCTTTCTCTACTTTCCTACAATCCCACCACTGTTTTAACAAAGTCAAATCCCTTTCTCTACTTCTAAAAACTTGCCATTAAAGTTTATCTAAACTGAGCATCTAAAACAGTGTTAAATATGAAGACTTGTGTTCAATATTTGCAATAAAAACATCACAGGAGAAACCCACAGGAAGTATTCTGCACCATTCAGAACAACAACAAAAATAATAATAATGATGATGATGATGATGATGATGATGATGATTAACACTGGCAGTGTTAATATGAAAAACGAGCAGAATGATCGGTCATCTGCAGTCTGACCTCCTGTCTCACTCTACCTGCTCTAACATACCTATCTCTCTCTCTCTTTCTCTGCCTGTCGATCTGATCTACCTGTCTCTTTCTCTACCTGTCCGTCTATGTCTCCCTCTCTCTATCTACCTGTCTGTCTCTCTGTACCTGTCTGTCTGTATCTTGTAGGCTATGTGCAGAGTAGTCGTCTAGTCTAGAGCAGTAATCGACCAGAGGACATCTCGCCACAGGAAGTGATGTAAAGGAAAGAGCTCAGAGGAAGTCCGGTAACAGCTTTTCATTGGACAGTTTAACTTTTCCCATATCTCGTCCAAGCAGCTGACAGACGGCTGTCCACACCTCACGGATGAAAACTAAAAAAATCAATCAGAGATCAGACATTAGACAGGTCCCACACAGGGATCAGACGTTAGACAGGTCCCACACAGAGATCAGACATTAGACAGGTCCCACACAGAGATCAGAGATTAGACAGGTCCTACACAGAGATCAGAGATTAGACAGGTCCCACACAGTCCCAACCTTCAGAAACACATTGGAAATATCTAAAATAAATAAATGAAACTGTGTAGTTTCTGGATTCAGGTTTTCAAGCCCTGAGTCTGAGTCTGTCATATTTCTGATTCAGAGTTTTATCAGGATACAAAATCTTTATTATTGATTCATCACACTGAGTCTGTAAACTACAAAACTGAAATTTTAAACTTTGATCAGTTTTGATCAGAAGAGGGACCACAGATAATAAATCAATCACCATGTTTGATTATGGTTCAAACATCAGGTGTCACATGACGTTTCCACATCTGAATGAAATTGATTAGTTTATCAATCAGTATCAGTCAATAACAGGAGTATTCCCTCACACTAACCGTTCCACTTTACACTGTAAAATGTTATAAATGCTACAAGATGTTTTTACACTGTAAAAACAAGATGATTCTACACTGTAAAACTCTACAAAATGGAGGTCTTCACAGGTCCAACTGAACCCAAGGCCCAACCTGGGACCTGTACAGGTTTGAGTTACCTATGGTCATACAGGTCCAGGTCAGGTCCTGGTCTTTTGCAGTTGTCGAAAGCCCCTGTTTAGGATGTGAAGGGTCAGAGGTCAGACTCTATTGCTAACGTTGGCAGTAAAGTTATCTTTATTATTCTGAAACAACAGAGCTCTAAATGAGTTTTATTTGTCGTTGGTCACCATGACAGGAAATGGACTTTTAATCTGAAATGTTCGTCCTGTGTTAGTCAGCAGGAAGAAGGAACTTTTACCATTGTTCTTATCAGGAAGAGATTATCATCAGGTCTGTGTCTCCTGGCCGGGGTCAGGTCTGCTTGGGTTCAGTTTTCAAGTAATAGACTGGCCCGGTTTGGGTTCTGGGGAGTACATTTACAGTCTTCTTGGGTTTGGACCTATGAAAACCTCAACTGTCATCATTCATGTAGGAGATGAAAACAAACTAAATCGTGATGTTCTGATCAAATCTATTTTACTTTTCATTTTTTGAGCCCAGAGCGATAAATTGGTTTTTGTTGTGATGTTAAAACTGAGTTTTTGTGATTCATCAGTTTGTTTTTCAGATTCACTGACAAACGGACCTGAGATCAGGAACAAACTGTAAAAACAAAATATTTTAAATTAATGTTAATGTTTGAAAGAAAAATTTAAAATGGCTGCTCATTACAGCAGTGATGTCACGGTGTCCTGCTGGGTACGCAGTGACATCACAGTGGGTGTGGTCAGAAACTCTGCAGTTCAATCTGATGTTAAACAGTTTAAACTGAACTTTAAAGTCAAAATGTGAAGAGTGTGTAAATATGAACTGTAGCTGCACAGGTGTAGCCCTGCCCCTAGGTGTAGCCCCGGCCCCGCAAACATACTAACCCTGCCCCTCAGATCTAACTACCCTGTAATAGCCCTGCCCCCTGCTTGTTGATCAATGATCATGTTATTGATTGATTGTGTGAAATGTGAAACTTTTTTATTTTATAGTGAGATATTGATTTATTGATTTTTTTATTGAGACGTGAGACTGCTGATCACGTTCTTTTCAACTTCCTGTATGTTAAACTTTCAAAATAAAGTCCGTTCTCAATCAAACACTGAGTGTGTGTTGCTCTAAAGCTGTGAACTGTCGACCTCTGACCTTTGACCTCTGACCCCCAGCTGCCTCAGGTCTGTACAAATCTTTTTCAAAGTGAATATTCAGATTGTTAAAGCTGCTCTTTATTTATTTCAGTTTACATTAGAACATTTACTATAATTATATATATTATTATAATTATGTGTGAGGAAATCACAGTTTTGACCTGATGTTATTGTTCTCTACAGGAGTTAGCATGCTAACCAGCTAGCCTCAGCCCATCGTGTAATACCACTTTGTACCTGTAGAGGTGACGTTGAGTCACTGTGGCATCAGACTAAAGGATGCACTTCCTTGTTTCTAATGATCACAGTGGTCACCATAACTTCCTGGTAATGCTGCCCCCTGCTGGCTTGGAGTTCACCAGCTGCTGACTCTCCTGTGTAGTTTGGACGTTGACAGTTTGGACGTAATGACTGTTGAATATATTTTATTTCTCATTAAAACATTGTAAAAGTTGTTTTTATATCAGTGTGAGGACCGACTGCAGCATTTACATCTGATAACAGTTTTCTTCTTCTCTGGATTCTGTCACCACAGTTTATCTCATGGAGCTCTACTGCCACCTACTATCACTAACTGGAACTGCATCACCCAGGAGGTCTACATCAGGTCCACATAAGGTCTACATCAGGTTCATACCAGGTCCACATCAGGTCTACATCAGGTCCACACCAGGTCCAGACCAGGTCCACATCAGGTCCATATCAGGTCCACATCAGGTCCATATCAGGTCCAGACCAGGTCTACATCAGGTCCACCAGGTGTTTCTCTGTGATCCCGATCAGACTCGTCTGGACGACACATCTCTGAAGAGGAGAACACACTGTTCACTCCATGAAGCAACAACACATGTTCACTGGTGGGGAGGAGGAACGTGTCTACAACCTGCACGAGGAGGAAGAGAGGAGAAGCAGGAGGAGGAGAGAGAGGAGGAGGAGAAGGAGGAGCAGAGAGGTTGTGAGGGCAGTGGGAGGGGTCTGTGGTGTCACGTGTCTCCATGGTGACAGCTGTGTTGTGGGTGCCGTGGTAACCGTTGTGTTTCGATCAGTGAGACATGGAGGAGCAGAGAGTTCAGACCTGCGATGTTTACAGGACAGATCCAAACCTGCCGCACAGATTCAACAACCCTGACTGTTTCCATGGTTACAGGTCAGTTACTCTGGTTAGTTAACCGTTTACTGTCAGTAAACTACTACGGCTACTACTACTACTACTGCTGCTACTGCTACTACTACTGCTACTGCTACTACTACGGCTACTACTGCTACTGCTACTACTACGGCTACTACTGCTACTACTACTACTACTACTGCTACTACTACTGCTAGTGCTACTACTACTACTACGGCTGTAACTGCTGAATGTTGGTGATTTGTGTGTTTCAGTCAGAGAGTCGGTCATCCTCTGTATCGAACATCGAACCAAACGTACGGCAGCAAGAAGCCGACTGTTCATGAAATACAGGTGAGACAGAGAGAGACAGACAAGTAGAGAGAGAGACAGAGAGAGAGACAGAGAGCGAGACAGAGAGAGAGAGAAAGACAGGCAGAGAGACAGGTAGAGAGACAGACAGGTTTGACTGATGAAATGTGAGTGCCAGTTTTCCTCAGTGTCGTTGCCATGATGACCTGTGTGTCAGACTCAGTTTAAAGGGACGTCGCGTCAGTTTTCGGAGGCGATGCTGCAGAGCGAGATGTACCGCGACCAGGGCTTCAACACGTCTGTGGAGAAGAGCAGAGTGATGGTTTCCACGGCAACCCAGAGGAACCGATCCAACCTCCATCATCTGTATCGCTACAGCAACCGAGGCGACAACCAGGACGGAAACAAGTAAAGACAAAAACAAACTCAGAAGAATTAAAGTTTATTATAAAAAAACAGATGAAAG
This sequence comes from Lates japonicus, assembly GCA_033238685.1. Lineage (NCBI taxonomy): Eukaryota > Metazoa > Chordata > Actinopteri > Centropomidae > Lates > Lates japonicus. The sequence continues at coordinate 79,068 of BRZM01000785.1, forward strand.
TTCTGAGTTAATTGTGGTGAGCTGAGGAAAATGTTTCTTAAACAAATGTGAATGATTTGAACTCTTTAGCTGCTGGTTATTCTCTACAGCAGGGGTGTCAAACTCAATTGCACAGGGGGCCAAAATTCAAAACACAGTTTAGGTCGCGGGCCGAACAGGATAAACATTTATTGAACATACTAAAACTAAATGTTTTTTGTACATAAATAGGAATAAAAATAGACAGGAATATTATTCCGGAATAAATAAACTTAAACTTAAACTAAAAAAACACCTGAAAAAATAAATAAAAAATGTGACAGTGCTTGTGCTTTAAGTAAACGTTAAAATAACAAATCAAAACATTTGAATTTCTTTGCTTTTATGTCATTTTATCAGAGCTGGATGCTTGGCATCTTCTTTTGGCAACAAGTTATTTTATGTTTGGTGTGAGGTCCAGTGTTGTGGAGATTCTCAGGATGGACTGCAGGTGCTTATCAGTGTGTGCTGTTTTTGTTAGTCTTCATCACTGAGAAGAGCTTCTCACACAGATATGTGCTACCAAACATGCACAAGGTTCGAGTCGCATGTAGACGGAGCTGGGGCATTGCTGCGCGAATAGAGTGAATAAACTGTGCGGGCCCTGCAGTGTCCTACTTTGCCTTTAGTGTCCCATTACACTGCAGCTCAATCAGCTCCATCTGAATCTGCACAGGTGCAGTTTCCACGTCGACGGCAAATAGGTTGCGAAGCAATTCGAAATTCTTTTTTTGTGCTTCAAAGTCACCAAAGCGCCGTGCGAACTCAGTGCACAGTGCGCTCAGTTTATCAGCAAAGTGCGCATTTGATTGCGCACTTGATTAACGCGCGTTCAAGGCAACTGGAAGCGCTGCATTATGGGATCTGTAGTTTATTGTGTTATCAGTGTCATATCGCCGGGCCACTAAGACAGTAATATAAATGATCTCGCGGGCCGGATATAATTGCACGCTTGGCCGGATGTGGCTCATGGCTCTGAGTTTGACATGTGCTCTACAGTCTATCACTGAATATTTCATGATGAATTAAAAAGGTTTCAGGACATTTAAACATGAATCATCAAACAGAAATCAGTTCTTCACATCTGATGTTTTAGTTTATAGATTAAACTGTCGACTCGTCTCAGTTTTCTGAACAGAATCTCACAGAGGAGTTTAATGATGCTGATTAAACAGCTGACTCACTTCAAACTACAAACATGGACGCCTGACACTCACATTCGTTCATATTTATATTAAATCAACCTGCTGTAATTAATGATCACTGTGGTAACAATCATTAAATGTTTCATTTATTTTCCTGAAACAAAATGTTCCTCAATGCCTCGCGTTTCTTCTTCTCTCACTGAAATGTTGATTACTGTCCAACACACTCTGTGTGTGTGTGTTGAGAACCCTGCTGAGGACCATCTGACACACACACACACACACACACACACACACACACACACACTAAGGTGCCTGCAGATTTTGTTTCCATGACAACCAAATGAGGAAAATGATGATTAATTTAACAAGGTTTTTTTTTCTCGTCTGTTTCTTCTTTGTTTCTCACTCCGACTGAAATCACCTGCAGCTCTGTGACCTCTGACCTCTGACCCGATGTAAAACAACTGAAGCCTCCAATGTGATAGTACTCTGTGTACTGCAGTAGCAGTACTACAGTATTTGGTACTGAGTATTTGGGACACAGAGCTTCAGCCTGAACCTGGTCTGAGACCAGGTCCAGGAGCAGAGACTCTCCTCTGTGATCTGGATCAGACCTGAATCTGGTTCTGCTGTAGACACAGACTGCCAGGGGCTTTCCCATGATGCACTGAGCTCCTCTCTCCTTCTTCATCAATGCAGATTCATATTCCATAAAGACAAGTCACTAACTCTCCTCTCCTCTCTCCTCTCTCCTCTCCTCTCTCCTTTCCTCTCTCTTCTCTCCTTGTCTCAGAGCTGCAGAGTCTGGATCTGTGACTGTAAACCACTGACTGGTCCTGGATCTGGTCCTGGTCCTGGTCCAGGTCTACACTGTAACAATCAGTAAGCTTCAGTGTGGGAGCTCAGTGTTAAAATCTGATGTTTTTAACCTTTACATTTTTCAATTGAAACTGTTCTGAGCTCTGACAGTCAAACATTAAACAGTTTAAATGAAATAAAGGTGTTTTATTATTTTATTATTTCAGTGTTGATGTGAAACACAAATAGGAATATTTCATGAGCCGACATTTTACTGCCTGAGGCCAAATGGCTTCCTTCAGAAACACCACGGACAGCTCCCGCTCCTCCTCCTCCTGCTCCTCCTCCTGCTGCTCAGATCTGTTCACCAGCCAGGCTGTGACATCATCACACACACACACACACAGTGAGCTGGAGGATCTTGTTTCCACTCGGCTGATTTTTGGCGTCGCATCAGAGAAGAGCAAGAGAGAGGAAGGAGGAGGAGGAGAGAGAGAGAGAGAGATACAGCAGAGAACCAGGTTAATAACCAGATAAGCAGGTTAAAAACCAGATAACCAGGTTAACAACCAGATAAACCAGCAGGTTAACAGAGAGAACCAGTGGATGTTTGTCTGAGGAGAAACAGATGGAGTCTGAAGAAAATCTGCTCAACATTTTTCTGTTGCTGCGCTGCTCATCGGATCACAATTTACCCTGGTAATATCAGACTGTTTCTAATTTCTATTTTATTTTATTCTATTCTTTTCTATCATGTGTTAGTGTGGTAACATACAGTTTCATTATTCTACTGTTCTATTCCCTGTGTTTCTGTTTTATTGTGTTTCAGTCACAGACTCTGATGTTTCTGTTAATCAGACAAAATAATTACCAGATCAGATGAATTATCAGAAAAAAATCTGAACCGTAAACCAGAATAATTAAATCTCAGAATAATTCAGATGATGTTAGAGCTGTTTGTATCAGATTTTATATTTAACTAGAAGAAAATGTTTGAATATAAATTATTAGATAAGAAGAGAGTACAGGAGATTTTAGCTCCACAGACCTTTAGTCTTTAGGAGTCACATGTATCTTCAAAAAAGGTGAAATGAAGTCAGAATTGTTTATTCTGAGGTTTTTCCTTTTTGTCACACTTTACCTTTAGATTATTGATCTATTGGATGTGATTTCAGATAACAAAGAGACTGTAACAGACTATAACTAAGACAACACAGCCCATGGACATGTAAAGCAATAGTAATAATAATAAAATAATAATAATAATAATAATAGATCAAACTAATAAGACTGATAATAGTAATAATAACAGCAGTGTGTGTCGGATTTCAGAAAAGAGAGTTTTAACTGTTCCAGAGGTGAATAATGATGGTCTTGGTCTTTAAAGTTCTGATCAAAGGAGACAGCAGGTGTTGAGCAGGATTGTAGGAGCAGCAGGAGGCTCGACATCACAGATCAGACTCTACAGCTCAGGAGGCAGAAATACCTTCAGAAGGACACAGAAGGAGGAGAGAGAGATGAAGAGAGAGAGAGACACATCAGATTATGTTGATATTAAAGTCTGTCAGCCTATGAGTGAACAGTGGTCTGAGATCCACTAAGAGCAGCATGGAGGCAGAATCTGAGTCCACAGAGAGCAAAGATCATTTCCCACTTTAACACAGTAACAACCCTGAAGGCAGAGTGTGAAGGTTCAGAAGGAGCTGGGCTGAAAGCTGCTCAGAGTCCTTCTAGTATTTCTGAAAAGAAGTGAACGTTTGAGACGGACTGATACTGAGACCCAGGATTATGGTCTGGTTTCAGCAACATCAAGAACACTCAGTTGGGGGCGCCCCCATAGCCGAATGATTGGGGCACGTACCACATGGGCTCTAGTGCCCTGAGCAGCTGGTCCCCGGATCGACTCCCGGTCTGGCCGGATCTTTACTGCGTGTCATTCCCCCACTCTCTCTCCCTGTTTCCTGTCTCATCTCCACTGTCCTGTCCATTAAAGGTGAAAAAGCCCAAAAAAATAACTTTAAAAAAAAAAAGAAAAAAAAGAACACTCAGTTGATTGTCCACTGATTTCCTGTGTGATAGGTGGGTCCTTCAGCCCCTGAGGAAGGCTGGCAGGTGTACAGCTCAGCTCAGGACTCTGAAGGTCGATGTGTTTGTACGGTGGTTGCTCCTCAGCAGACGGTCTGTTCCAGAGATGCTCGGACCAAACAGCTCCGACAGCTGCTTGAAAAGGTACCGAATACTCCCAGTGATAGTACTGCTGCTAATGGTAGTAATGCTGACAGTACTGCTAATTATACTGCTGATAGTACTGTTGATGGTAGTGCTGATGGTAGTACTGATGGTAATAGTAGTAGTATTTGGTAGATGTGGTACTCTGTGTTTTCCAGGTGCAGAACATGAGTCAGTCCATCGAGGTTCTGGATCAGCGGACTCAGAGAGATCTGCAGTTCGTGGAGAAAATGGAAGTTCAGCTGAAAGGTCTGGAAAACAAATTCAAACAGGTGGAGGACGGACACGAGACCAACATTGCCAGACAGTACAAGGTACCGCCCAGCCTGTGACATCATGGCTTAGACTACAAATCAGCAGCTCTGCCTTAACATGACATCATCTCCTAAACTACCAATCAGCAGCTCAGCCCATCTCCATATAAATGATGAAACCCTCTATTTCGTGTAATGAGTGTACAATTTTGGATCAATAACTCTGAAAAGTCAGGTGTCAGTATGGATCAATGCGCTGATTAATGTTCGTTATCGGTGACCAGACCTGGACGTGTTATTGATCTGACTGTGTTCTAGTCTTGAATGTCTCCTCAGAGTCTCTGTTTTCTGTCTGTCAGTCCATCAAGGCAAAAATGGAGGAGCTGCGTCCTCTGATCCCAGTCCTGGAGGCCTACAAGGCCGACGCTCTGCTGGTCCGACAGTTTAAGGAGGAGGCGGCAAACGTGACGGAGCTGCTGGGGACGCTGCAGGAACAGCTGGGAGGACTGGACTACCAGGACCTGCACAGCCGAGTGATGAGTCTGGAGGACCGACTGAAGGCCTGCATGCAGAGGCTGGGTGAGTAGACAACACAGAAACACATTTAACAAATAAACAAACAAACAGACAGAAGGTCTCAGCTGTCATGTAACATGGAGCCACTGTAATCTATTACATCACTGCCGCATTAGATCTTAGTGCTGAGGTTAACATCTGAGAAATTACCTGAGAAATCACCTGGTGTCTGCACAGACAGAGAAACACCTTCAAAGCTGTGAACAACACAGGCTAAACTACATTGAC